>CM076584.1:956989922-957275931 GCA_034641835.2 Pinus albicaulis | reverse complement strand
AGAAGAAAAAGAAGAAGCCTACTCAAAACAAGCCTACGAAGCCTACTCAGAAAACATGGTTAGCAGAAATTGAAGAAGATGAATCAGATAGTGATTGGGGTCATCCTTTGCATGATCTTGATGGTACAAACAATAATGAAATTTGTGAAAGTAGTGTTTTGGAAATAGAGAAAGCTCTCAAGATCAAAGATGAAGAACAACAAAGAGCAATTGATAAGAAAGATTCTATCAACAAAGAAATGATCTCTCAAATGAAAGAACAAATAGAAATGTTGAATGGTCAGGTGGACAAGTATCAAAATCGTATTAAAGAACTAGAAGCAGAAATCAACAATCTAAATGCAGATCTCGAAAAATCAAGCAAGAAGAATGAAGGACTTGAAGCTGCAATCATCTCTCTGCAAGCAGATCTTGAAGCATCAAGTAAGAAGAATGAGGAACCTCTACAACCATTTGAAAAGGAAGGCCTTGAAGCAGAAATCATCTCTCTCAAAGAAGATATGGAAAAATCAAATAAGAAGAATGAAGAGTTGCAACAAACATGTGAAGGAAATGAAGATTGGTTGAAAGAAGAGATTCTAAATCTGAAGGATCAAGTTGAAGATGGAAGAAGAAAAGAAGAAAGCATGACAAAGCAATGTCAAGCCTTGGAGGTTGAGGTAAATATTCTCAAAGGTAAATTAGAAGAAAAAGTTAAACTTTTGAGGTTTCATGATAGTACTAACATTTTGGACAATATTCTGAGTAATCAAAGGTCTCCTGCTATCAAACATGGTCTTGGTTTCCATGAAACTGTTAAAGGAGAATCTAGCTCACAAGGAAGTGCCAAAAATTCAGAAGATGTAAATGCAAAATCTGATGTGTTGAAAGAAACAAAAGATCAACCAACAATCATGAATTCTCAAAGGAATTCATTCAAGAACGTTGAATGCTTTAAATGTCATAATTATGGGCATGTTGCAACAAATTGTAGGAGCAGATCATTTCAGCCACAAACTAACAGATCCTACATAGAAAGGTACTCTGGTTTCTTCAAGGGATATTGTTTTTCATGCAACAAGTATGGTCACAAAGCTGTTGATTGCAATAGAAGGAAGAATAGAAATACTCATTATGATTCTTATGCTTATTTCTCTGAACACATGAGATGTTATTCTTGTAACACGTATGGACATGTAGAAAAGGAATGCAGGTTGAACAGACATGAGAAATTGGATAACTTCCAGCACACAAATAGAAAGTTCAAACAAATTTGGAGAAAGAAGGAGGACCGATCAGAAACGTAGGGAATTCTGACCCTACTGTAGTCATCCGCTTCTGAAGCTGACTTTTCTTATTGACTGCAGGAATGATGTGAGATACATTATGAGATCTAGTAATGTATCGTCACAAGGGGAGCAATGCATGATGACTCTCATGGTTGATTTGATTATACTGGTTATGTTTACTTCTGATAGCGCATCTGATGTGGAAAGGACAGGTACAGGAGGAACAAGCTCAGGAAGAAATGAAGGAAGATGAAAATTTTATATGCTTCACTTTCCATACGCGGGTTCTATGAAACAAAGTCGCGTATACACGCGAGTTCCAATTGACACAGCCGCGTATGCATTGATAATGAGGAAATTTATCTGATAGCTGAAGTTCTGGAGCAGAGGTCCAGGGGGAGCATCAGTCTGACTGCTAATGATTGCACTGTTAGCATTATTATGGTTATACTCATGATAATGAAATGATACATGGGTTCTTGTGTTGAAGATTATGGATTAAGCCTGGTTGCTTTATGATGAAGAGCATTCGTTGCTGAGATGAAAGTCTTAGTATTCAGAGATAAGGACAGATCATGCAGAGATGGTTGCTGATGACTTGTTGATAAAGGTATTCAGGATTGCACAAGTTAAGCAATAGCACTGGTTTAGGGGGAGTAGCAGGTTGATGATTGCATTGTTGGCAATATGATTGCTTATTCATTGGTCTTTATGATACTCATGCTCAAATGATGATGACTTGGTACATGGATTATTATGATGAGATTTTGAGCCCTGGTTGCTGATAAGTATCTTTTGTGTTCACACATGGATGAGTTGGATGTCGATTGATTCAGAAATAAAAAGAGATCATGCAGAGTTTGTTACTATGGTTGAGATCTTTTGCCTACATATGTTGCTTCATGTTTAATCTTGAAGATCATGGTGATTTTGGACCACATGGATGATTGCTTGACACATATCTGAAGATGCTAATTTCTCTTGGAAAGAATGTATTGATGCTGCACAGAATATGAAGACTTGGTTACTAATGCGCTTATGCTACCACCATTGGATGACGCTTGAAGACACAACTACTCTGTTCTATCTGTAGTCCAGGGAAGCAGTCAAATATCACAGAAAGAAGCTGAACACTGGCTTTTCCTCACAGAGAATCAGATCTGATTGAAATTTAGAAGATGGCTTGGGATACGCGGGTTTCTTCAAACACAGTCGCGTATGTACGCGAGTTCATGCACAGAAAACCGCGTATGTCTGATTGCTGACAATTTTTGCTTGGAGTCAGCTCTCTTCAGCACAGCTGCAGTGCTGTTTGGTATCTCTGATACTGTTTGGTATCTCTGGTGGTGTTCCAGTTCTCATAATTCTGTTTCTAATGTTTTGATGAAGATGCCTTGATGATTTTTTGGTGGAAGTTTTCAGGATGCACAAACTAAGGGGGAGCCTTAGTCATTTGGAAAGATTGCTTGGTTGCACAGATTCAGGGGGAGCATTAGCTTTGCTGAGTATAATGCATTGTTGGCACTATGATGGTTCTGAAATATGTTCTCTTTCTTGAGGACTTTCTGGTGTTGGTTATGAAAAGTCATATTTGTATCTTGATGAAAAGGTCATGTTGAGACCCATGATGTAAAATTGTAATTTTCAGTCATGTAAGGACTTGTCAAAATTTGTAAACCCACTTGGTTGGGTAGCTGAGTCAAATTTTGTAAACCCACTTGGTTGGATATTTGATGTAAGTATGAGTCTTTGGTGATAGGAAGTTCATAGAGTCATGTACTTCATTGAAAAATATGTTTGAAGATTCAGCATGAACTCAGGGGGAGCTTGGTCACTTCAATATATATCAGATCTGCAGAACGCTTCTTCCACATGAGGAGAAAAGGGGGAGAGTGTGTTGGTTTTGATCCGCCCTTTGCCCTTGATGTCAAAGGGGGAGAGTGACATGGTGTTTGAATGAAGAGAAAGAATGGTGTCCAAGAATGGGGAGAGTGACATGATGTCATTGTATTCTTAATGTACCTATCTGTTGTGATCAAACACCATCGTGGTTGCCATCAAGTCCAAAGGGGGAGATTGTTGGAAATATGATGCAGAGTGTTGTCCTTGATGGCAACCCACTGAATGAAGATGAAGACATGCGATTGTTGACATGTGTTGTCCTTGATGGCAATCCACCTGATGAAGTTATTCTTGACTTGATGGACTTGGTAGATGATGTAATTCTGATGTGATATGATGTTTGTTGTCAATATGATGCTGAGTGTTGTCCTTGAATGACAACCCTCCTGATGAAGATGATGGCAACTTACTTGTTGAAGTTGTGCTTGATAGAATATGTTCTTGATGAGCTAAATATGATGTATCTACAGTGTGTACAGAAGGCAGTGAAGAAAAGAAGTCAGCATGTGCTAAATCTATGATGAAAAGAGTATGTCTCAAGGCATACGCGGATATGTCTAAGGGAAGTCGCGTATGCATGCGGGAAAGAACGTGATAAGTCGCGTATGGGCAAAAGCGCTCAAAAAGTGCAAAACCAGGGGTAACCACCATGGTATTGACCCATTGTATTGGGTAATGATCCGCCCAATTGACCCCGTCTAATGTAGTTTTGGGCGGTATTGATTTGGCTCATGGTATTGAAAAAGGGGCTCATGGTATTGAAAAAGGGAAAACCTATATAAGGAGAAGAATTTCATTGTGCAAATCATGAGTGTGGGTGCAAGATGTCTGAGCTTGAATGAATACTTCTCTCTAAAGTATATCTGAATGGAAAGGGTTACACTTGAATGATAAATATGAATGTATGATGCACCAATGATGAAGAAGGGGATCTAGATCTGAATTGCACTTGTATTTGCTAGATCTGATTATGGAAGGCTTAGATCTGTGATGAGGCGAACATCTAGGCGAACATCTGTCTGAAGTGAAAGGGTAAATCTGAACTGAATATCTGATCTGATGATATATGCTGCTCTGTAATAATTGAAGATCTATACGCTACTTCGCCGCGGAGGAAGCGCGTATATACGCGGCTTCAGCGAAGAGAAAGCGCGTATGCGCAATAAAATATACACTGAGGTATACGCTGGTTTGTGTGGACGGAAGCGTGTATATACGCGACATCAGTGAAGTAAAAGCGCGTATGCAAACTAGGGTTTGCTGAAGCAAGGGGTATGAAATATCTGATCTGTTCTGCTGTGTTTCTGCTATCTGATCTGTGTTGATATGTATCTGTTGGTGATGTATGTTTGTGCTTAAAAGTATGGAAAGGGTCCAGTGTGAAAATATGATGAAAGGTGTTCTGCAAGTGTTGTTCTATTGAAGTTGTTGGATCCAGTGTGAAAATTGATGAAACGTGATCCAAGGTGGTGCTGAGGGTTGTAGCCTTCAGTCAGGGGGTTGTAGCTCCCTTCCAGGTGAGGCTGGTAAACGAGATCGGGGGGTCGTAGCTCCCTTCCAGGAGAGGCTGGTAAACGAGTCAGGGGGTTGGAGCTCCCTTCCAGGAGAGGCCGGTAAACGAGCG
Source organism: Pinus albicaulis (assembly GCA_034641835.2). NCBI lineage: Eukaryota > Viridiplantae > Streptophyta > Pinopsida > Pinales > Pinaceae > Pinus > Pinus albicaulis. The sequence goes on along the minus strand of CM076584.1, from coordinate 957,271,137 downwards.
CAGGTGGGTGCCTGCGTGCTGGTCAAGTCTGCGCCAGCACATATGTTGTAAGATGTTTTCTCTATAATAAAATATTGAAGGCTGAGCAACCGCAGCGGTGGTTTTCTCCCGATTTGGGTTTCCACCTAAAAATCCTGGTGTTCATGTGTGATGCTTTGTGTGATGGTTTATTCTGTTCTTACTGCACCTGTTTACTGTTTATTGAACATTTGATGAATGAATGATGGAATAATATAAGTAAAGATTTAATGACAGATCTAGATCTCTGTGTATACGCTAGTTTCATAAAGGGGATCCGCGTATATACGCTAGTTTACTGAAGGAAAGTAGCGTATGGGTTTTAAGGAATGAAAAAGTAAAAAGACTTGATTATGCAGTAAATACTGATTCACGCCCCCCCCCCCCCCTCTCAGTATTTTTCCCAACACCATGTATTTGGCATATATACTGAATAAATTGTACATAACTTCAATTTTGTGTCTCTCAGGCATAGTCACGTCTATGAGCCTTCCTTTGCATTAATGAGGCTCTGACCTCTGCTTTTAATTAATCATTTTTAAAAACTTCTTAAATAATATTTTAATAAAAAATATATTTTCTATATGAGAAAGAATATTTTAGGAGAGAGGTTATCCCTCTGAATGAGAATCCACTTCATTCATGTCATCAATATTTCTTTCATGGAGTGATGCAACAACATATCTGTTAGATCATAAACACATATCTATCATGATCATCAATATTTCATCAAGGGTTAGACTTGAAATAATAAAATATTTCAATAAAAAATATATTTGCTATATGAGAAAGAATCTTTTAGGAGAGAGGTTATCCCTCTAAATGAGAATCCACTTCATTCATGTCATCAATATTTGTTTCATGGAGTGATGCAACAACATATCTGTTAGATCATAAACACATATCTATCATGATCATCAATATCATGTCATCAATATTTCATCAAGGGTTAGACTTGAAAATATCAAGGCAGAAGCTTGACGTGACAACACAATATTATGATCCCAATAAAAATACATCAAGTTAGAGCATTTAATTTCACTGCATGATGTAACCAAAGTTTGTCAAAGATATGAAACATCACACTCATAGATATTCCTTTATCATCATGGTTGCAAATACCATGCATATCATAATCAGTAGGATCAAGTTGGGTTAATCGATAAACCAACAAGGTGCAATCATTCTTTTCTATGAGCTTTCATCATGCTTATCACACACATTTCCATATAAATGAGGCAACCTTTTGTAAGGGATCGAAAATATTTTATGCATATCAAGTGTTAAGAGTACCATCCAATAAAGTCAGAATTGGGATCTAAAAAACAAACATTAAGTTATGCCACTATAACCAAGATTAGTAATCACATCAAGTACTCTTGCAGAATCAAGTAGATCATCATGATCAAACACATTCAATTCTAGGTGCACCATTTCATCATAGGAAACATAAATCCCAATCATTCATATGCATGCATAAGCCATCTGAGAAGTAGACATTCTCAATATACCATAGGGCTTACCTAGCCATCCAATGATGTAGTTGAATCATAACATTAACATATTATACCATGCATGCCTTGCGGTATTACATGTGCACCTTCACATAGGTAGCTTGTAGTGTGCAAGTGCCTCTTACCTTTTTCCAGATCTAGTCGCATTTCTAGATCTAGCCAATTTTCTTGCATTTCCAAAGATCCTCAAGAGGGATGCACTCATCACCTCTAATCATGGAGGTTAGATATATCCAACTACTCAAATATACATGCAGTAAGTAATGAATAGAAACAATAATCATAGAAATCAGATCTATGAGCATAAAAAAGAGTAAGGGTTATAATTCAAGGAGTACTTATCTTCAATGAGAGATGATCCTCTCCCTCTTGAACCAACCTTCAAGATTCATCCATTGATCTAAATGGGAATATTAATGTTTGTTGTGCTCTGATCCAAATCAAAATTTAAAGAAATTTCTTGAGGATGATGAGGTTAACTTCAAGTTTAACATGAGATTCTATGTGTTTTTATGTGTATTTCATGAGAAAATTAACATAAACAAAACACTGAACAACAACATATAACAGCATGAAAATAACCATAAACAGTAACAAAACAACACATGATGAAGGATTTCACCCCGCTTGGGCTACGTCTTCTTGGTTCAGCTTTCAATGGCTTAGAATTCTTCTATTATGCTCAAAAGTGTGATTACATCTATTTATAATGTTCAAACAACTCTAAAACCTATTCCATCAGCTCCAGAATGCTTAAAAATTCCTGTGTAGCCTCTTTCTGCCTCAAATTTGGCCAACAACGGACTTAGTTATGAATTCCCCAATGCACTATTTGCTCCACATTTTCCCCACAATCCTGCGTCATCCTACAAATATGCTCGAAATCCAGCTAATTGAGCACCAATTTTGCCGAAAATTGCATGAAATTGTCGTCGTGATAATTTTCCCAATAAGGTCATAATGCCAAATTTTAAACCATAAAAAATGGTTTTAATACACTTTTTTTTATATTAAAAACGTCGAACGGCTAATCCACTAACTGTTGGAATTATCCACTAGTTGTGGACACATTGGTGGAGTTCAACATTTATTGTCACGGTTAATGGTGGCTAGTAGACCACGATCCCAAAGGTCTCGACAGTGGACACATGGCATTGGCAGATAGCAGTTACGGTTATGGACCATTGGGGAGGGCGGGGCTAGCCTCCCACCCATGCTCCCACCTCTAGTGGTGACCAGGGCTGTGGCTAGACCCTAGTTGCCTCCCCCCATTGTGAAATATATGTTACAAAAAAACATTATGAAAACCATATTATAGTAAGGAGCAACATGTGGGCACAATGGTGAATGCTCTCTTCTTAGTACTTGGAGGTTGTGGGTTCGACCCCCACTCGCTCAGCTCAGACTGAACCCAAAATTTTGGTGGTGCTCGGGCTGCCATGTGGTGGCCCCTGGCTGGGCCACGTGGCAGCCTGTGGTTGGCCACCAAATCCACCAATTAAAATGCACTATTTCAAACCAGTAACTAAGTGCCACTTGGCACGATATTGTTTTCCTACGGAGAACATTGACTAAGTCAACTTTTATAGCCACCCTTCCACGTAGGGATGTCAAATCATCTATACGGGCTGCTGACTGGGCTGTCCTGAATTTTTTTTTTTTAAATTGCATGTTTGAGAAAGTGGAAAGAACAAGTTTCTGGGATCATACGGTGTCAGTTTTCCGCGAAACGAGTTATGCCAGATTCAAGACGACGAGATCTATGTGGTCATTTAGGTTCCACACCATTCCAAAAACTTTCACTTTTGAGCATAATTTTGAGCACTTGATCACTCCTCTGCACTGGAAGCTTTTGGACCCCAAAAAATCACTTTCAGTTGTTCAACATATGAGGGTGCAGTTACCTCACCTTTCCAATATCGATCCATTTGGCCTTAGAAGGATTTGTACCTTTGAGCCCCACACGAAGGTAGTCTACACTCCCTTGTTTTGATGTCCTTTTTCTTCGATCAATAATTCTGTCTTGTTGAAGCTCATCAAGGTACTCAGGAGAAAAGTCTTCAATATAATGAATCTTAACATGTTCTCCTTCAGATTCAATCAAAGGAGGCTTATACAACCTCAAGTTCTCAACATTAACAACAAAGTAAATTTTCATGTATGAAGGAAAATCTAACTTGAAGGCATTTTCACTAATATTTTCCAAAATTTTGAAAGGACCATAAAGGATTCATTTCAGTTTTTTACCTTCCCCTTGAAGCCTCTCTTTGTTAATGTGAAGCAAAACTTTGTCACCAACTTGGAACTTGCGATCTACACGATGCTTGTTGTGCCTTGACTTGTACTTTCTTTGGCTCTTTTCAAGTTGATCTTGAACTATTTTATGTATCAATTGGATTTGTTCTATGAACTTCTTGGCTTTGTCTATATCACTATGGCCGTCACATTAGGGGAATTTTGAGGTCTAAAATGGGCCTCCTAAGGAAATTATAAAATAATAGTGGAAATAATAAAATAATATTTGATGACATCATCAAATTTTAGAGGCAAAAAAGAAAAAACAACTTTTTGAACTCGTATTTCTAGCTTATCTCCCAAAGTTTTTACTCAAATTTCAAGGGGGGGTACTCATTGGATGAAAAATTTAATTATTTACCCAAGGAGTACCCATGTTTCATACTTTAGATGGACCCTTCTATGCGAAAAATGAGAAATACATGAAAAACGTGATTGCAATCACACTTTTTCATGTATTTATCATTTTTCATGTAGCAGGGTCCATCGAAAGTATGCAACATGGGTACTCCTTGGATGAGGAGTTAAATTTTGCATCCAACGAGTACTCTCGCTTGAAATTTGAGTAAAAACTTTAGGAGATAAGATGAAAATAGGAGTTGAAAAAGTAGTTTTATTACTTTATTATTTTTTAATATTTTTACCCTTTTACTTAAAAAATGGTGAATCATCCCCAATGGTTGACATCATCATATTGAATCATATTGGTTCTTATAAAGTTTATTTTGGTTGTACAATTTTCTTAGGAGACCCATATTAGACCTCAAAATTCCCCTAATGATAGCAACATCCTTCCCAAAAATGAAATTCAATGGTGATCTAGGCAAGTATCCAAGACATGCCTCAAATGGCGATGTTTGTGTAGATGAGTGTTTTCCACGGTTGTAAGCATGTTGAATGTAGTTCAAGTTTCCATCCGAAAACTTAGGATGCTTGATGCAGTATCCTTGAAGAAGATGTATGACTATTCGATTGAACACCTCGGTTTGACCATTTGTTTGTGGATGAAAGGGTGTACTCTTCTTCAACTTGGTATCCATCTAGTCCCACAAACTTGACGAAAAATTCCCAACAAATCGAGAATATTGATCACTAATAATGGATGTGGGCAAACCAAAAGGAACCCAAACATGTTGAAAGAATAAGTTAGTTGTTTGTTCAACTATGATTTTCTTTTTACATTGAATTAATATACACATCTTGTTGAACCTATCAACAACTACATACAAATAATCATGACCTGTTTTTGACAATGGAAGACCTCCTGTTATCACTCTCAATTTTTCAAATTTGTTTTTAATAGGGTCATCATAAACTTCACCTTGTCTCATTAGGTTAGATCATTCATTTGATGAAAAATTCACTTAATAAAGTTATTATAGGTCATATACACTTCATTATTATTGTCATTAGGGTCATATCCATAATAATCCACCTTGGGTTCACTTTCATAATCATCAAATCGGAAAAATGGCCACCTGTCTATTTTTACAGAATTCTGCAGCAAATATAACTATAAAGGTGAAAATGATGCTTTTTGAGGAGGGTAAGAGGAATTTTGAATCAAGTTTGCTTTATCATCCTTCATCATATAAATTTTCAGACCTACTGGTAAAATTTTGAAGAAAAAGGAGAATTTTGATTTTTTTACACTTTAGGTGTTTCTGTAGCGCCAACCACACTTCAACCCCAAAAAACTCTGTGAAATTTCTGAAGATGAATTTTTGAAAAAAGAGGTGCTTAAAATTGAAATAAAATCTTGGGAAAATTTTTTATTACCTCTTTAAACCTATCAAATAGATCCATGAAAGAAAAGAGAGCAAAGAGGTGGTGGAAATTGGTAAATTAAATTTGCTACCAAAAATTGCTACGAAACTGCCTTGTTTTCCCCTGTTTTGGTAGCGAGTTGAATATTAAAGGAATTTTTTCTTGAAGTGGTGCATTCAAGGTTATCTTATCACATGTGAAGGTCAAATATGGTCAGGAAGATATTTTCATATAGGTTTGGTCCACAAAGTTGTCCAACTCATCTTCAAATTATCAATTCATCATGGAGGTATTTCATCATGTGTGATGGCAGAAACTCCTTAAAAGTAGGAATACATGTTTAATGAAGACCTCATAACATTTTTTAAAGGCTAATGGCATCATAAAGTCAAATTTATTGGCAAAAGTGTTTAAAACAGAGGCGCTATGAAAAGTTGCTATGAAATGAGCGCTACGAAATTTTATGTAGAGGATTGTTTCATAAGTCAACTTCAAGTTTGATTTATGACGAATTGAAAATGGATTTTGTAAATATGAAAGAGGTTTTTCTTCAAAACAGGTCCATTTACAAAAACCTCTCTCTGTTTCTACAAATCCATCAGGGTTTGGAAATTATACACTCATCTTTGAAGCCTATTTTTCAGAATTTTCACTAACCAGATTTATGAAAAAATTGTAAAATTCGACTTGGAGGAGGTCCAACTCAACATCCACGTGGCATAATGACACAACCGCACTCTATTACACTCATAAAATTATTTGGTTGTAGTTGATAAGGGTTATTAAATGTATTTTTTGAACTATTAATGAAATAAGAGTCCTTTTTGTATTCAAACTCTGCAAAACAGAAATATCCCTCGGAAGTCTCCAAGTGATGTAATCATTTGAAATAGGTCTATGAGGTGGGAATTCAAAGCTAGAAAGGTGGAAAATCATTTGTATGAGTCTTCACTCTATAAATGATATAGTTTTAGAATTATAAGGGGTGGGATATGTTATGTATGAACTACTATTGTAATATTTGACTATCAATAATATAATTTTGTAGCAGCTTGTTTCAGACCCAATATTCATTGTATGTTCTTATCTATGCTTTTATATCTTATTCATTTTGATATTTATGCAGTGGGTCATGTGTAATCACTTGGAATTCAGTAATATGCTCCAATTTCCTGTACACATGTATTTTTTTGTTTTGTCCTTTACGTGTGATTTGATAGGAATATAAGTTCATTAGCTTCCATGAAATTTGTTGTTTTGTAAATGAGCTTTACAATGAATCCATGCCCAATGGTCATGATTCCTTGCATCATTCACCTACTTTGAACACATAAAAACCCAAAAGAGAAACCGTCAGAGTTAGCCATCTGCTTTAAAACTTCATTGAAAATCATTTATTCTTCTTTTGAGAGAGCCCTCTCAGACTGGATAGGATAATTTCCAGTTGCAAGTGGTTTGAAAGAGTTACTCCAAGTTGACCATTGAGGTAGCCCAAAAGGAACTCAATTTGGTGATAACATTTTGGCACCGTTGCTAGGGAACGAAGGTGTAAATTTTCCCTTGGAAGAACGACAAAGTTTCAGTTCTAAGGTCTGAGAGAAGCATACACTTAGGCACATATTGGTTGTATTTCTTCTTTGGCGAATCCACACATCAAATAATCAATTGTAAGGTGAATCCACTACTTGAAGATCAATAGCTTGATGAAGTTCCAAGATGAGTTCCATTGCAAGAATGAATTCCAGGTATGCCCCTATGAATAGGTCTCACATCCCTGGTTTTCCAAATCCTATGCCAAAAGTCAATTGGTTAAATTATCTTCCCATATTTAAAGATGAAAGGAAAGACAATGCTACTCTTCACTTGGTTATATTCCATATGCATGTGCATAGACTTAAGGTTCAGTTTCCTGAGGATTGTCTCATGAAGATGTTTATGGTCTCTTTAGAGGGAAAAACATGGTCTTGGTACGAAAGCCTGCCAAATGGTTCTTTACATTCTCTTGTTGATTTCTAGGTTGTATTTTATGACATGTATAAAGAATCTCATTCCTCCTTTTTGTTGGTAAAATACTGTTGTAAAAAATTTGTGAGCTTTATTGAATATTTGGAGAATTTTTATGAAGATGATGAGTTTATGAATGAGGAAAATTTAGAGGCCCTTCATGACAATCCCTTTCATCACCAAGAAGAAGGGTTAGCCTCTCTCTTGGATGAAAATGAAACCCAACAGGATTTTATTTATGACAATCATGTTATATCCTTTGAGTTTGATGAAAATTTGCAGCAGAGTTGTCAGTCTTTTGATCATCGAGAATATGAGAATCATTTCAAACAACAAGAGGAAATTCTGGAAGATAATTGCTATAATCCTCAGGTACAGGAATAAATTTATTTTGCATGTCATTCCTTGCATTAGCCTACATCAAATGAGGAAAATTATGAAAATAAAATTTTATACAATCAGATGAGTATGCCTGTTGAATCACATGAAGAATTACCTTTAGAAATTCCTATGGTACATGCTGGAGAAGTTCCTTTTGGAAGTGTCCCAGAGTACTCCAAGTATTTCTTCCTCCCAAATGAAAGTAATAATCAACATATTTTTTATTTTTTATTTGAGAATGGTCGCAAGAGTTATAAAGAGAAATATGAACAAGGAACACCATCAAAGGATCATATTTACTCACACTTTCTTGTTGATCAACAAGAATTATTCTTGCATACTCTCAAAGACCCTTTCGCAACTCTGTTGGAATCTTCTATAGAAATGAATTTCAATATGATTTTTAGTTATGTAGGCAAATTCAGATGGTGGAACACGTTTTCATGTCTTAGGAATGGTTTTTTGATCAGAGAAGTGCAATACCCAATCCCATCCAATACTCAACTTCTTGATTGGCTTCATTGGAAGTGCGAGATCACTTGATTCAGATTTTATGCTGAGCAATTAGAGTAGGATCATTTGTATAAAAATAAGCTTGAATATCAAACATTTTTTCAGTGTCAGTTTTAAATTCAGCATGTGTAATTTTAGTTCTTTAGCAACTATTGGTTTTTCAGTGCCGAGGTTACAGGTCAGAGTAGGTTGCAAATTTTCATTTTGAAGATGGGAGTAGCCCAAAGAAGATGGAATTGGAACTACTAGTTCTTTGTTGTACCACATTGGCACACCATCCCTAGTGGAGCCACTGTTATCACTCTCAATTTTTCAATTTTTCTTTTAATAGGCTCATCATAAGCTTCACCTTGTCTCATTAGGTTAGATCATTCATTTCATGAGAAATTCACTTAATCATGTTATTATAGATCATAGACACTTCATTATTCTTGTCATTAGGGTCATATCCACAATAATCCACCTTGGGTTCACTTGCATAGTCATCAAATCAGAAAAATTGCCACCTGTTTGTTTTTATAGAATTCTGCATCAAATATAACTATAAAGGTGAAAATCATGCTTTTTGAGGATGGTAAGAGGCATTTTGAACCAATTTTTCTTTATCATCCTTCATCATATCAATTTTAAGACCTAATGGTGAAATTTTGAATAAAAAGAAGAATTTTGAATTTTTTACACTTTAGGTGTTTCCACAGCACCAACCAGGCTTGAAGCCCAAAAAACGCTATGAAATTTCTGAAGATGTATTTTTAACAAAAAATGTTGTTAAACTTGAAATTAAATCTTGGGAAAAATTTTTATTAGCTCTTTAAAACTATCAAATATATCCATGAAATAAAAGAGAGCTAAGAGGTGGTGGAAATTGGTAAATTAAATTTGCTACCAAAAGTTGCTACGAAACTTCCTTGTTTTCCCCTGTTTTGGCAGCGAGTTGAATATTGAAGGAATTTTGTCTTGAAGTGGTGCATTCAAGGTCAGCTGATCACATGTGGAGGTCAAATATAGTCAGGAAGATATTTTCATACATGTTTGGTCCACAAAGCTGTCCAACTCATCTTCAAATTATCAATTCATCATGGAGGTATTTCATCATGTGTGATGGCAACAACTCCTTAAAAGTAGGAATACATGTTTCATGAAGCCCTCCTAACATGTTTTAAAGGCTCATGGCAGCAGAAAATCAAATTTATTGGCAAAAGTGTTTAAAACAAAGGCACTATGAAAACTTGCTACGAAATGAGCACTACGAAATTTTCTGTACATTACTATTTTAGAAGTCAACTTCAAGTTTAATTTCTGACCGAACTAAAAAGGATTTTGGAAATATGAAAGAGGTTTTTATTCAGCACAGGTCCATAGACAAAAAATTCTCTCATTTTATGCAAATCCATCAGGGTTTGGAAATTATACACTCATCTTTGAAGCCTATTTTTCAGAATTTTCACTAACTTGATTTATGAAAAAATGTACAATTCAACTTGGAGGAGGTCCATCTCAGCATCGACGTGGCATAATGACACATCGACACTCCGGTAAATTTAGAAAATTATTTGGTTGTAGTTGAAAAGGGTTATTAAATGTATTTGTCGAACTATTAATGTAAGAAGAGTCCTTTTTGTATTCAAACTATGCAAAACAAAAATATCCCTAGGAAGTCTCCAAGTGATGTAATCATGTTTGAAATAGGCCTCTGAGGTGGGAATTCAAAGCTAGAAAGGTATAAAATCATTTTTATGAGTCCTCACTCTATAAATAAGATAGTTTTAGAGTTAGAAAGGGTGGGAGATGTTATGTATGCACTACTATTGTAATCTTTGACTATCATTAATATACTTTTGCAACAGCTTGTTTCAGACCCAAGTTTCATTATATGTTTTTATCTATGCTTGTCTATATTAGTCATTTTGATCTTTATGTAGTGGCTCATGTGCAATTACTTGGAATTTAGTATTATGCTCCAATTTCATGTACAAATGTAGTTTGTTGTTTTTTCCTTTATGTGTGATTTGATAAGAATATAAGTGTCTTGAATTCCATGACATTTCATTTTTTGTAATTGAGGTTTACAATGAATCCATGCCCAATGGTAGTGATTCCTTGCATGATTCATCTACTTTGAACACATAAACACCCAAAAAGAAACCATCAGATTTATCCATCTACTTTAAAAATTCATTTAAAATCATTTATTCTTCTTTTGAGAGAGTCCTCTCAAACTGGATAGGCTAATTTCCAGTTGCAAGTGGTTTGAAAGAGTTACTCCAAGTTGACCATTGAGGTAGCCCAACAGGAACTCAATTTGGTGATAACACCTCCTACAAAATCCATAGAAACACTCTTCCATGGACATGAAGGTACAGGAAGTGTGTGTACAATCATAACTTCCTATTGCTAGGCTTAATAATTACACATAATGAACAAATTTTAATGAAACATGACACACTTTCAAGCATGCAAGGTCAATAAAAATACCTTTGAAGATGTGCCACGTTTTTTCTTAAGCCAAAATTCCCAGCAATAAGAGAAGTGTGTGCTTCTCTTATGAAAATCACTCTCTGCCCCTGTGGAATACAAAGCCTGCCCAAATGATACAAAAATTTATTATGTACATGGTAATCCAATTCCTCTACTTGGTTGCCTTGAATCAAGATTGCATAAAAATCTTGAAACTCATTATCATATGCATATTACTCAACATAAATTTCATGCAAAACAGAATTATGCTTGAGTAAATTAGTTTCACTAACAATAGGCCTAGAAAGCATATCAAAAACCTTGTTGGAAATATGTTTCTTATAGTTGATGACCAAGTGGAATGTTTGTAAGAAAACCATCCATCGAAAGTTCCTTGACTACTGCAACTTAGTTTGTGGTTGCAAGTATTGCAATGGTTGGTGGTCGATGTGTATGATGGTTTCCTTTCCCATCAAGTAGTGTTTCGAATTTTTCACACTTTGAACCAACGCATAAAGCTCCTTGCCATAAGTAGGACAGTTAATCACTGGACCATTGAAAATTTCTGAATGAAATGAAATGGGCTTACCATGTTGCATAAGGATTGCACCCATAGCATAGTCACTTGCATCAGTTTGAATCTCAAAGGGTTGTCTCAAGTCCGGTAATGCAAGTACTAGGGATGAGCTGATCTTCTCTTCCAAAGAATCCAATGCTTTTTTCTGTTTGCCTCCCTATTGGAAGACCTTTTTCGCACTAGTCAATGCATGCAAAGGAACTGCGATAGAAGATAAGTTAGCAATAAACTTCCTCGAATATTGGGTTTCTCCCAAAAAAAAATTTACCTCAGTGATTATCTTGGGCATTGGCCAATTCACAATGACCTCAACCTTAGAGGGGTCTATCCTCAACTTGCCTCCAACAATATGCCCCACATACACCAAAGAAGTTTTACCAAACTCACATTTTGACATCTTCAAAACCAATTGTTATTTCCTTAATACATCAAGTACTTTTCTTACATGCATGGCATGTTCATCAAGCTATTTATTTAAAATTAAGATATCATCTAAGGAAACAATGAAAAACTCATAAATAAATGGCCTTAGCACATCATTCATCACACGCATGAAGGTAGTAGGAGCATTACATAAACCAAAATGCATAACAAGCCATTCAAACAAACCTTGATTTGTTTTGAAAGTTGTATTCCAAATGTCACCTTCAGTAATTCTAATTTGATGGCAGCCACTCCTTAAGTCCAACTAAGTAAATTAATTTGCATCTTTCAATTGATCAAGTAAATCATCTATTCTAGGAAGTGGATAATAGTTCTTTATCGTAATCTTGTTCAATGCACATAAATCCACACACATGTGCCATGTTCCATCCTTCTTTGGCACCAACATAATAGGTGACCTACATGGTGAAGTACCTGGTCAGATGATCCCTTTGTCCGAAAACTCTTTAATTTTCTTTTTGATTTCAACACTCTCCATCACTGACATCATATACATTCCAATGTTAGGGAGAGGACAATCTTGCTGCAACTATATTTCATGTTCGATTCCCCTCTTGGGAGGTAACCCCTTTGGATCCTAAAACATCTCATTATTTTGATTAACCACTTCAATCAAATCAGATTTAAACTTTGTATCAAAACCTTGAAATGATTCATAATCAACATCATTCTTTGGTTTAATCATAAGAAGCATAAAATTCTTGCTTGAATTCACTAGTCTTTTCATTTACCCTGCATTAACTAATGAAAGATTTAGTTTCTTGCGATAAGCTATCACAATATACTCCACACCATTTTTGAAAAAGTGGTACTTGTTTTCATGGCGGTAGAAGATGGATTTTATATCATAGAGGTAAGGACTAACAAAATTTGTTTTTGAAATATCAAGTGGTACAACATCTAATTCAACCCTGTCAATGAAGTTTGATGTGATTTCAGACCAAAGAATATAGTTTCTTGTAACCTGCAAATTTGTGTTCTTACATATCCAACCCAATGGATATGGTTTATGATGAGGAATGGTTTCAAGATTAAGTTTCTTGACTAAGTCTTCAGGTATCAAATTGGCTTGAGACCCACTATCAAATAATGTGTCGATTTTTGTATGTTTTTAAATAACCCTCACATGAAATAATTCAATCCTTGTTTATTCATTTGGAGTACTAGTGTGACAATTTGATGAACTAGTGCTAGAAATGGATTCTTTTCCTTTCATACCCATGGTTGTAATTTTAGTTTCATCACCCGAGTCGAATCCCAAATCTTGTTGAGTGGTTGCTGCTATTTTTTGTTTTCCCTTGTTGTTGAATTTCTTGGGCCTCATCTCTGGATGAAGCTTCCAACAACGTTATTCATTGTGACCTTCTTTGGAACAATGTTTGCATGTCACTTTATCTCCTTCCTTTTTAATAGATGCATTTTTATTTCCTTTTCCTTTGAAACCCTTTCCTTTATCTCCACCCTTAAATGGCTTCTTTTTACCCTCTTCTGGAATGTTTTTCCCTCTTTCCTCAAGGTGAGTGGCTTGCACACAAACATCATCTAGACTATTGGGATTGAACACAAGGATAATATGGCTTAGGTAGCTATGTAAACCCCTATATACTTCAGAAAAGTGTCTTGTGAATGCAAATAAACACCTAACATAAGAGCTCTTATTTTAAATTCTTGGGTTTAATCTTGCACACTTTGACCTTTAAGTTGTCTAAAGTTATACCAATTCATGATGGATTTTTGCATATATGCTAGAGGGTAAAATTGTATTTTAATTGTAGCAATGAAATTATACTGAGAGAGTGAGATCTTACCATGTTTTTTAATCTCATCTTGTGTCTTGGATTCCCATTATACTAGTGTTGTACCCTCCAGTCTCAAGGAATCTAGTTGAATATTTGTATTATTATCTTGAGGGTTTTGAATCTTGCAATAGACCTTTAACTGATGAACCCAATTATCAAGGTTCTCTGCACTCAGCACTCACTTCACCATTATACATAGGCAGCTCAAATCTAATATCAAGTTTTAACAAGGGTTGTTTACCAATACCTTTTGAGGTAGGTTGATGAGTATGAGTAAGGGTTGTAGTAGTGGAAGAGGATGAAGATGAAGGTGAAGATGGTGGTGAGGATGATGGTGGATTAGATGGTGTCTTATCACCATTTCATTACCTAGCCCTCCTAGAGAACCCTCTCCTCTTGGAGTCATGTATCTTTCACCCTGAAACCTTGTGTTCCTCTCTTCATAGAAGAACTTCACCATCTCTGTCATGTCAAAGAAAGACTTCCTAAATTCATTATCATCCTCTAACATGTTATCATTTCCTCCTTTATGAGAAATTCTTAATGAAGCTTCTACTGCAATTGGGGGTGAATCTTGTAGTGGAAATTGTTGCAATTGTTCCCTCCTTCTCCTTTCTCCAACTAGAGAACCTGCACCCACAAGCTTACCTTCTCCTCTCTTGAGGTTCAACCTTATAAGAATTTAAAAAATTTCAAAACAAATTAAATCCTCCTTACACAAGTAAACCTAGTGCTCTGATGCCAACTTGATCTGAATGGGAATATTAGTGTTTGTTGTGCTAATATCCAATTCATAATTTATATAAAGTGCTTGAAGATGACGAGGTTAATTGCAAGTTTAACATGATTTTTTATGTGTTTTTAATGTGAATTTCATGAGAAAATTAACATAAACAAAACATTGAACAACAACATCTAATAGACATGAAAATCACCATAAATAGTAACACAACAACACATGATGAAGGAGTTCACCCCGCCTGGGCTACGTCTCCTTGGTCTAGCTTCCAATGGTTTGGACCTCTTCTATTAAGCTCAAAAGTGTAATTAAATGTGTTTGCAATGCTCAAACAACTCTTAAACATGTTCCATCAACTCCAGAATGCCCAAAAAATCTCGTGTAGCTTCTTTCTGACCTGAATTTTTCCAAAAAATGACTTAGTTATGACTTACCCAAGTTTTTACACTATTCTCTCCACATTTTCCCCAAAATCCAGCATCATCCTACAAATTTGCCCAGAATCCAGTTAACTGAGTGCCAATTTCGCTGAAAATTGGGTGAAATTTTTGCCACGCTAATTTTCCCAATAAGGCCTTAATGCCAAATTTTAAACCATAACATATGGTTTTAATAAAAAAATATATACTAAAAACGTCGAACAATTAATCTGCTAACCATCGACATTATCCACTAACTGTGGACACATTAGCGGAGTTTAGTATTTATTATCATGGTTAATAACATCTAGCAAACCATGATCCTAACGATTTTGATGGTGGACACATGATGCTAGAGGATAGCGGTTATGGTTATGGATCGTTGCGGGGGTGCGGGACTAGCCTCCCGCCCATAGTCTCGCCCCCGATGGTGACCAGAGTTGGGGCTAGAATTCGGCCCCCTCCCCCTATTGTGCAATATATGTTACAATAAAACATTATGAAAACCATATTATAGTAAGGAACAACACGTGGGTGCAATGGTGAAGGCTCTCTGCTCGGCACTTGGAGGTCATGGGTTCGACCCCCGCCTGCTTTGCTAAGACTTGACCCAAAATTTTGGTGGCCCTCAGGCTACCACATGGTGGCCCCTGGCTGGGCCACGTGCTAGCCTGTGCTTGGCCGCCAAATCCACTAATTAAAATGTAGCATTGAAAACCAATAACCAAGTTCCACTTGGCACGATCCCATTTTCCTATCGAGACCATTGACCAAGTAAACCTGTAAAGTCACCCTGCCACGTAGGCATGCCTATTCAGTTGTAAAGACTGTTGACTGGGATGTCCTGCATTTTTTTTTTAAAATTGTGTGTTTGAAAAAGTGGACATAACACGTTTCTGGGATCATATGGTGTCATGTTTCCGTGTAACTAGTTTCGCTAGATTCAGGGCGACGAGATCTACGCGGTCGTTCAGGTTCTAGACCATTCCGACAACTTTCATTTTTTAGCATAATTTTGAGCACTTGATCAACCATAAATCATAAATCAATGTTTTCTTCAATAAAAAACTTTCTCAATACCCAGTGAGTTGTCAAATCAATCCCAAGTACTTTAGCATCTCCTCATAGACCATGCAAGGGTTAAAGGTTTCATATTCCAAATCCCAAGACTTTACCATAAACCAGGGTTTCTCTCAAATCCTTACCCACTAATTTCCAAGGGTTTTCTTCATACCCTAGAATTATTTTAGATATCTACCATCCTCTGCTTTCTTCCATATAATTGTCTCCTTGGGGTTATCCCCATGGCTTTTCTTCAACTAGCTTTGGTACTGCTAGCATTGTATTTTTCCAAGTCTAGTCACCATTGCATTTGTGTCTTTGATCCTCTCTTTCTCCCCTTAGCCCATGGTTGAAGGCCTTTTGGGGTTAAAAATTGTGTCAAAGTTTTTATTATTTTCAAAAAAATCCAAAAGTTTGAGTCCAAGAGTCTCTTTTTTTGTCTTAGAGTAATTAGGGTAAATATACTTCTTACTAAGTCTCTAACTACCTTGTGTAGTTAATGCCATGGATTTAGTTTGAGAGCATTATTTATCCATAATGATATCTTCTTAAATTGAATGGTACAAAATCAAGCATAAAATTTCAAAATCATTTTCTATTTCGAAAATAACAGAAAATTGCTACCTTTCTACAAAGTAGCAATTTTCCCAGAAAATTTGGTTTCAAAAGGCAACATAGAAATTGGTACCTTTCTGTAAAGTAGCAATTTTCTCAGAAATTGTATAAGGAGCTGTCAAGGATAAAACAAGGTGAAAATGTGCTACTCTCTTGAAACGTATTCATTTATAGTTGGAGGTCCACTAAAAAGAGTGTTTTCTATGCTAACTGCGAAATTTAGCCAATATGCCAAGGACGCTACTCATTAAAGAACAAGCTCAAAACTAAAGTACGAGTAGAAGTTAGATGAATTATTTGGCGGAGTGATGTTGAGTTAGCGACTAAAAGTAAATCATTCAGTTTCGTTTCAACTAACTTCACTGAAATCAAGGGCATGCAGAGAGTTTAGGGGTCTACATTCACTGTTTCCCGTAACTATTTTCCCCAAGAAAGCTACCTTTCAAAGCATTCTTCCAGCAGCATTTAGATCTTTTTGGCTTGCCTTTGTTCATTCTTTACAGGTGTTCATCAACATTTGAATAGGGTGTTAGTAAAACAGAATGGGCCAAAATAGTAAAGTAAATCGCTCGAAACCTGCTAATACACGGTTTTTTGACCACCACGCAAAGGCACAATTTTAGGCAGTCGGATGGTACCTTTTTTTGAGAAAATTATCAGGGGAGAATGATGCATTCGCTTGAGCATTCACCGAATCCTTTAACAAAAAGTGAGTCCTGGTGGGGTTTCGAACTTTCGATATATCAGAAGCCATTGACATAGCATGAGCTACCCAGTTTTTTACTTCATGTGAGTCATGGTTTAAGGGAATTTTTTTTTTTGCATAGGATTTAAATGCATATATTAAACCTGAACATGCAGATGTGAATTGTACTCCTACCATCCTTATTTCCTATTTTAAGCCTGAATGGTGGGGAGTTATCACTAAAGTCCGATGCTATATCACATGCGAGGGCATGTTCTCTACAGTTCATTAATATGAAATGATATTTGTATCTCATATTTCGGGCTCTAGACTTATGAACCTCCCTTTTTTTCTTTAAAAATCACTTATGAAAATGTCTCAGAAGATACGATGAACCCTAAATTATTTTCTTCAAAATATTTATCACCAAGGGTTAATTAAAATGTTGGTGGTATATTATTTGAAGAAGACAAGATGCATGTGGGACAAATTTCTAGCAGATGAGGGTTTCAATAGAATTATTTCAATAAGGAAAGTGGGAAGGCTTTCAAGACAAAAGACCCAGGTTTCGACCATTGGGGAAGAATCGAACCCCGCACCTATGCCAACCCCTTTACAAGCTGAACCTATTAGCAAATTGCGTGACCAATCGTCGTCTCCATCGAACATGAAAATATGAAGATCAATATTATTTTGGGCCTATCTACTAATTTATCAACAATTACTAAATTTTCAAGAGGTAGCTCTTTGTTTTGATCATAATAAGATATAAGGATAGGTTGGTTTGGTCTCAAGGGATGAAATTAGGTGGTGATTAATTATATGCTGCTACACTGGTAACTTTTCCTCTTCCCAGCTAAGTGCCATCTAGTGAGTTGTCTTTTAGGTGTCACATTCAGTTAGTAATTGTCGCAATTTTTATGTAGAAAAATCATCCAGGAATCAAGGAGGAATTAGCCACCTCAGCTTGACAAGTTTGACTTTCATATTATCAAGTTCTATTTTTATATTTTTGTAAACCAAATATTGTATGTCGACTGCCTTTTTATTTTCAGATAAACTTTAAATATATTTTATATATTTAGAAAGTTGTAATTAAGTTCCTGCAATAGACTATCTAAAATTGTGGATCTTTGACAGATTACCTTTTTGTATATATATTATGAAAATAAATGAGAAAGAGGTTCCTTAGTTGTTCATCTCTTAGCATCTTGAGTTGCGTACTATTTGAACTTATAACATTCAGATGCACTCTTGAGGATTTATGAATGTTATTGTGTGTATTGTGTACTTTCCTTATGTGTTTCCATGTCTTAAAACTTCATTTCTAGATTGTGATATATATATTGTCTCATGTTTTTGTCAGACTTATGATATAACAGTACATGGTTATCTATTTTTATCAGTTTTGTTTTACAATATTTCTTCATAAGATGTGTCTAGTAAGCATGTTCATAACCATTCCATGTGACAGAAACCTTTTAGATGTATGATGAGATTCTTATAAGTCTTGTGAAATCTTTCTTTCATTACAAGTCTAAAATATTTTGTTATCCTTTCATCTAAGTAGTGGACTTCTATCCTATAGACCCAGTTTCCTTTTCATATTCTCCTAACCATTAGATTAAAAACTTATCTTTGCTACTACATCAAACACTAGTACCCCCATATGTGTGAGTGATTTATCTGTTCAAAATCCTTTTTCTAGTGTGTGAGAACTCCAACCACCTTCCAAAACCTAATCCAACTATAAGAAAAGTGTAGAAATTTATTAATACTGATAGTATTATCAGATTCTCCTGATCTAGCAAATTAATCTTATGTTAAATACATAATCCTTCCAATTAATTATTTGTGGAAATTAAATCGCCAATTGCAAAACACATGAAGAAAATCAATCACACATAAGCACAGTTGTTTAATGGGAAAGCTTAAAGCTAAAAACCCCAACTATCATATATTATGTATATCAATGGAATCATGTAACAAACTCATAAAAATATTAGTACATCAAGCTCTCAGTACAATATAGAATCGTCACACACTGTCATGCAGAAATTTGCATATCTATGCACCAATTTCTTGCCTCCTGACAGCCTATCTCCACTGCGCAATCCCTACTGAAGAATACCTTTGAATGAATTCGAATTGGCCTTGCCTTGACTGTGCAATCCTCATTGGCATCTCCAATTTTTGTCAGATGCATTGAATGCATCACTATAGTCACAATTGATAGTCCATCTCACCCTTTCACCTATCTCTCCACTGGGTCTCCACTAGAACAGACATGCAAGTAGTTAATTGTTGTATTTGTTAGTTTCAAGTGAGTTATTAGTTATGAATTAATTAACTAATTAATTCACTAAACTCTCACTAGTGTATCTTCAGTTAGAACTAGATACAACTAGCACAACTAAGTTTAACTCACTTAACTGAGTTAAACTAAATAACAACTCCCATAACTACTCTTCCAACTCTGTCACAACTTTGCCACTTCAGTTCTAACTGAGTCCTCCATGCATTAGTCACCAACCACCCTAGGAATTGCATAATTCCTTCAGCCCACTGATTTTCAAAATCTGTTCACTGAAATAAAGTGCTCCAAGAGATAAGTTGATATTTATTGTCGGATTATTATTAGGGGCTAATAATAATCGACATGCATCTATTTTTAGATTGATGATCTATAAATATACTTCGCCCAATATTCTAAAAATAGAATTTCATCTATTTTTTAGATTTGACCAACCATCTACAAATAACATCCTACAACTAATAGAATATGCTCACCATGTCTAAAAATAGACATACACCCAAAAATAACCTGCGGGCCCCACTTAGTGAAGGTGCTTAATTTTCACTAAGCTCATCATCTTGTTGAATCTCAACACTCCCTCTCAACAAGGTATGGATTATCCTTCACCCCGATCCTACCTCTATGGTATTCAAATTTTTTCCTGCTGAGCGCCTTCGTCAGAATATCTGCATCCTGATCTTTCATAGGAATGTACTGAAGCAACATGATCTTCCACTGCACACAATCTCTGATATGATGATACCAGATATCTATATTCTTATATCTATCATGAAACACAAGATTAATCAAGATTTTAATGCAACTTTGATTATCACAATGTATCACTGTAGGAACTAAATGAGAACCGAACAAACTGACCAGGATCTTCCTCATCCAGATAGCCTCACATGAAGCTTGACTTGCTGCCATGTATTCTACTTCTGCTAAACTGAGTGCCAAAGATCTTTGTTTCCTTTTGTACCAAGAAACTGCTGTAGATCCGATACTAAAAACCTCTCCTGATGTGATCTTTCTGTCCGTTGTGCTACCTATGCAATCTGCATCCGTGAATCCATGGAACTTCACCTCATCTGTCTGTCTATACCATAAGCCATACTCAGATGTGCCCCTAAGATACCTCAGGACATGCTTTCCTTCCTTCCAAAAGAGCTTGGTAGGCTTAACCATCGCTTGACTAAGTTGGTTCACTGCATAGCATATGTCCAGTATTGTATTAACTAAATACATGAGTGAACCCACCAACTATCGATAAAAAATGGCATCCACTATCTCTCTGGAAGTAGCATCCTATTTCCTCCAATTTCCTCGAATAGGAGTATCCATGGGCTTGCAGTCCTCCATGTGAAACTTACCAAGTATCTCTCGAGCATACTTGCCTTGAGACATAAACAGTTCACCTTCTTGCTGCCATATTTCAAATCCAAGGAAATAATGAAGGAGACCCAAATCTTTCATCTCAAACTCCTTTGCAATATCTGCCTTGCATGAGTGTATCGACTGCTCATCACCCGTTAATATTAAATTATCAACATAAAGAACAATTATTAAAAGCATACCCTCCACCACAATTTGGTATAGGTTTGCATCCGCCTCACTCTTGGTGAAACCAAGTCCAGTGAAATAGCTATCGATCCCTGTGTACCAAGCACATGGTGCTTGCTTCAGCCCATACAACGCTCTTTTGAGTCTGCACAAATGCAACTCGCTGCTGAATATCTCAAATTCTTTAGGCTGCTCAATATACACCTCTTCCTCAATGATCCCATTAAGGAACACAGTCTTCACATCTATCTGATGGATGTGCCAACCCATCTGCGCTAAGAGAGAAAGGATTTTCCTTATGTAATAATACCATGCGACAGGTGCAAAGGTTTCTTCATAATAAATACCCTCGATATGTGAGAAGCCCCGGGCAACAAATATTGCCTTATACTTCTCGATGCTCTCATCAGCAGCTTTCTTTACCTTGTAGATCCATATTGAACCTACCACTAATTTACCCACAGGCTGTGGAACAATATCCCAAGCACTGTTTCTGACAATGGAGTCATATTCCTCCACCATGGCATCTACCCATGTGGGCTCCTGCGCTGCTTCTTCAAAAGAAGATGGATCTGTCACGATACACTTGCTCATAAGAGCCATGTATCCAGTAAATCAGTTAGGTGACTATCTCTATTTGCGCTGTGATGTAGGAAATCCTACATTCCCCGTGCCACACGGTGCTTTAGTCTCTTCGCTCGTGGTATGGGGGGAATATGGGGTTGGGGGGTGATATTAGAGAAACTTAATAATGAGGGTGAGTATGAGGGTATATATTATGAAAACCTTAATATGAGGAGGCTACGGGGAAAGGAAAGAAATTAAATAAAACGTTTTAAGTTTTCCCTAATATATACTCCCACCCCTAAAATTTTCCCTCTAAAATATCCGTCCAACTCCACACTTTTATAGGGAAATAATATCTCCCAACCCTTCACATAATATGTTTTCCCTAATATGTCTCTCTCTCGCCTCTTGTTATGCTTTCCCTAACATCTTCCCCCAACTCACTCTCATAATTAATATCCACCATCGCTTCCAACATTATTATGAGGATAACAATTTTTCCCTAAAATATTTCCCAGTACATATTTATTTTTCCCCAACATCTCCCCCCAAAACTCACCTAATAAGTTTCCATTAATATATTCTCCAACCTATCCTCCTAATTAATATCTACACCCATCTCCACCCTCAATATAAGTTCTCCCTAATATCTTGCCACCCATACCCTCATTATGAGGGTAATAAGTTTTCGTTAATATCTCCCCCCAATCCCACCCTGATTATAAGGGTAATAGGTTTTCCTTAATTTCTCCTCACAAACCCATACCCCATTCATATTAAGTTTTCCTTAATATCTTCCCTCACCATTGAGCTTCAATTTCTTGTGTTTGTTGTGGCATTTTGTGATGTGTTGATTTATTTAGAATTGGAGCATTTGGGAGAGTTACAAAGTGGGTATCGCATAGCATCCCGCCGAGAATTCTGTTTTTAAAGGGAACTTCGGTGAAATTTATTTTTCACCCTAGCCAGTATTTCTCACTTCGGTGATATTTATCACCCTAGTTTGATTTTTATTTTGCAGTAAATTATTTTATTGGGAGATATAAGTCAAGGGAAAATCATTTATATGTCTGTGGGTTAAATTTGTGAAAATATTTGAAGGGCTTTGTTGTTTATTCGATATTGATGGAAGCACTCGAGGGTTTGTTTATGTATTATTTATTTATGTAGGAGGTTTTAATGAAAATTTTGAGAAAATGGATCGTCTCCTAGAAATTTTGGAAAACAATCAGAAAGAACTTAATGAATTAGTGAAGATAAATGGTTCTTTAAGGAGCCATACCTCCATAGACCAAAATGATAGTCAAAGGAGACCGTTCTCAAGAAGGGTCCACGTCGTTCTGCAACAAGAGCAACCATGGGAGGTGAAGGAAGGACAAAGAAGAGGAGCTAAGCTCTTCACACTTGGGTCTGAATTACAACATACAAATCAGAAGCAAGGACAGAGTGACAGGCCTTTCTCTCGAAAGGTCCATGTTATCCTTCAGCAGTCAAAAGATATCTGGAAGGAAGATGTAACAAGCAAGTGTCTCTTCGAACTTGGATCCAAATTGCAGGGTACAAAGTCAAAAGATGTTCTCCTACAGCTAGACACATTAGATGCGAATTTGAGCTTGATAGATAAATCAGAATGGGAAGGGTCAAGTTGGGCCTTGAAGCCATCCATGCTTGCTTTGATACAACCGAGATTCTTGGAGCATTCTTGTGAAAATGTTAGACTCACCGTTGCTTCTTGTCTCAGTAAAATCATGGCCTTAACAGCACCACTATTGCCCTACAATGATGACATCATGAGGAGGACTTTTCGGGTAATGGTAGAAGCACTCCAAGGGTTGGACAACACCACCTTTCTTACTTTTTACCAGAAGCGCAGAATTTTGGAACGCATGGAGAAATTCAGATTTGGTATGCTTATGCTGGATCTAGAGTGTGATGATTTAATCCTTCAGATGCTCCAATACTTCTGCAATGGAATTACAACGTCTCATCCAAACTACATCAAAACAGACATGCAAAAGATCATGTCTCCAATCTTAGGAGAAGATAGGGCCATCTGCGAACAATTGAGATCCAAATTGTTGGCCATTTGGAGGAAGGAGCTAATTGCATCACCTGCTGCTTATGAACTAGTTGAGGGGTTGATCAAACAGAACATCAAACTACTTAGAAAGAAGTTAACCAAGGAGGAACTAACAAAGATTTG
Organism: Pinus albicaulis; assembly: GCA_034641835.2. Taxonomy (NCBI): domain Eukaryota; kingdom Viridiplantae; phylum Streptophyta; class Pinopsida; order Pinales; family Pinaceae; genus Pinus; species Pinus albicaulis. The sequence goes on along the minus strand of CM076584.1, from coordinate 957,247,219 downwards.
TGGAGACAGCAAGAATGAACTAAGGAGGAAAGGCTTATGCTTTGTATGCAAGGGAGTTTGGGCACTTGACCATTCATGTCCAGACAATAAGGAGGCAACAAGGATAGAAAAATTAGAGACTTCTTCAGATCATGGGGATTCATCCATAGATGGGTTCGTTGGTTTTCAGGAGAGGGCCTATGAAGGATCTGAGCAGTCAAATACAAATGGTGAACAACAACACCATGCTCTTCAGAGAAACTTGCAGGACAAGCTGATCAGTCAACCTGAAAAAGTACATGACGAAAGGAAAGATGCAATTCCTCCTAATGATGTGGTAGTTGAATCTATAAATACAATGGAGGACATCCATAAAGAGTATGGGCAATCAGGTATAGACAATAGTCCACCAGTACATCCATGTTTGACAACCAGAAAGGATGGACAACTCATCCTCACATGTGAAGAGGTCCAGGATGAATACACTCAAGGAGAATCAAATGAGGAGAGGATCATGCATTTTGAGGAGAGGATACTCACAACTGAGGGCATATTGCAGCTTGGGCCCTTTGGTGCGGACAACGATGGAGGGTACCATAACCCACAGGTCCCAGGATTTAGGTGGCATTGGGATCCACGAGAATTCATTGGGGAAATGATTGGCCAAAGGATTGTTTGGGATCCAGGTAAATCTATTCCGGGAAGGATTGGTCAAAGGATTGTTTGGGATCCAGGTATTGAAGGATCCATTCAGGATCGTTCAACATGGAGGGCACATCGGATCGTATGGGATCCTGGTATTAATGTACAAATGCTTCTGTTGTGGATAGAAGAGGATCGCTTGAGGACAAGCAATCTTTGGGCGGGAGGATTTGTAATATTCCCTTTTTTGATCCCGTCAAAGGGGATAGAATTGACCCATGGTTTTAACCCACGGTATTTCCCCGTGGTATTTCTTGATGGTATTTTCCCCATGGTATTGACCCATTGTATTGACCCATGGTATCTCTTGTTGGTATTGACCCATCAAGCCTATAAAAGGGGAGAGAAGCTAGGCATTTAGGGCATTCTGGATTATTTATCTTATTATGTTTGGGTTGAGCACTGGCCTGGCCAGTTCTATTATTGTTCCCGGGACGAAAACCCCGCGGTAATATTTATGTGGTGAATCCATCCAGGATTCACAATTGAGCTTCAATTTCTTGTGTTTGTTGTGTTGTGTGATGTGTTGATTTATATATAATTTTGATATTTGGGATATTACAGCATTAACTATTATATTGATAGGAGAATCAATATTTTTGTGATTATTTTTCCATCTATTCCCTTATTATGAGTAAAGATGGGGTGAGATATTAGGGAAAACTTATGAGGGTGGGGATTGGGTTAAGAAGAGATAATTAAGAAAAACTTTTCATAGTTTTCCCCAATATCTCCATCACCCACTCTGTTGAAGATGAAGAAAAATATTATAAAAAAATTATTATAATTTTGATTTTTATTTTATGAAATAAAATATGGGAAACATAAATAACTAATAAATATAGTATGCAATAAATTTTTAACCAATTAAATTCATTGATTGAATTTTATATAATTTGATTATTTTATATAATTTGATTATTTTAAATAATTAACTATTATATTAATAAAACCATGAATATTTTTATGAATTTTCATTGAATAAGTATTTTCAATACTAATATGAAATTGAAAGAGTAAGAAAAGACATACTAAAATAAACTAACACAATAAGTATTCATTTATAATCTTAAAAGAGTTTTTATATTTTTTCTTCTAGGTAAATATTTATGAGATTTTCTTCCTATTTGGAATGTTTATAGTAAAATAATTTATAAGGGTTTTTATATTTCTTCTTCTAAGGAACTATTTATGATATATTTTTTTATTTATTGGAATGTTTATATATAGCTTGAGTGGGCCTAATGGTTAAGAGCATGCATTTCCTCCTAAGAGGACATAGGTTCAAAACCAAAGAGGGTAGAGTATGTATGTCTTTTTAGACTTATGCGCGGAGGTGGGTCCCTTGTCCCACAAACAAGGGGGTCTCATACACCAATTTGGTGTCTTAGCAATGAAATTCTAAAATATTTATCATACTTGAACAAGCCATTAAAAAGTTTTGGAGGATAATAATTAAATGTTTAGAAATGTTTTATTATTTCTTTATGGTAAAATTTTTGGATTGATAATAATTAAATGCTTGAAAATGATTTTTTGTTCTTCAAATGATTTAAAAAAAATTGTGATTAAGTATTTTATTAGCATCAATCAAATCACAAAAGTAAAAAAATGTAATAAGAAAGATTTAAATTTGAAAAATGAATGTAAAAATAATGTTTTCAATCATACAAACTAATCTCAATTAAAAATAAAAATCTACATATATAAATTCTTATATCAATATAAGTTACATATACTTCATTAAAACTATTTATCATTCAATTTAAAAAAAAAATTACACTAAGTTAATCCAAAAAAAATTGCACTATTTTTTTTATTTTTTCAAATAATTTTGATGTTTTATAATTTTAATAAAATTTACTTTCTTCAAATTAATATTTAATTTTATATGTGATATTAAAATTAGATATTACAGTGGAGCATATAACATTCATTTTTTTTGGATAACATTTAAACTAAAATTGCTAGTCTATATATCATATATATCACAAACTTGAAATAATGTGACAACTCAAATCAGTTTAAATGGTAATTAAAAATATTGGTTTAAAGAATGTTAATTAAAGATGGGTTTAAGATTTTAATAGGATTTTGTAGTAAAAAGGTAGCTAATGGACCATTAGTCCAAAAATACCAAAAACTGGACTTGTAGTTTCATGAATGCTTTGAATATAGTCGTGTTTGGTGATTGAATCATGACAAGAATATGTGATTAAGAGGAGGTTCTACATAGAAGCTGGAAATTCAAACAAGTATGAGTTTTAAGTAGAGAAATGTACGAGGTTGCCAAGCATATGTGTAAACAATTATTATCATTAATAAATCTATTTAAGATTTATGTAATATTTTAAAATTATATAAATATAAGAAAGAACATATTTTTGATTTTCTGATCATGCCTCAAGAGAAAATATATATAATATATAATTTTAAAATATTACATAAATCATAAATAAATTTATCATTATCATTATTTTTATTAATTTATTATTATATTCTAGATTTTATAATTACTTTTTTAAAATGAAAGAACTTTTTAGAATATCTTTCATTTAAAAACAATAAAAAAACAAATTTGTAAACACACAAAAGTGTAGTTTTCAAAAATATCATAAAAAAAACAAGTTTCAAAATTCAAGAATATCATAAAACAAAACAAAGTTCAAAGCAATTAAAAGATTGTTTTGAAGAAAAAGTAATTAAAAGATTGGTTTAAGATTTTAATAGCATTGTTGAGTAAAAGGTTGGAATCACTTGAAAGCTTAGCATTCAAAGAAACATAATTTAAAAAAAACAACAGCAACGCTGAAAACACAGAAAACATTATAAATTACAAAACACTTAAAAGATTGTTTAAAAAATGGTGATTAAAAGAATGGTTGAAGCTTTTAATTAAAAGCTAACTTTGACTTTGAACTCAACGGTCCAAAAAACCTAAAACTCGCCCGCCGTTTCATGAGTGATTATATGTACTCGCCCCTGATTCTACTCAATGAAGAATGATCGATTGAGAAGAGGTTCTGCACAGGAAAGGCAGGAGGCGATCAAGTGGATTTTTCACTGCACGGTAATTTTTTGTTTGTTTGTCTCTCTCCTTAATTCGTTCCACAGGGACATGGACATTTGTGGAACCTGATAAATTGTTTTTTATGTTCATTCAACAGGTTAAGCATAGATGTTTATCATCTTGCGCTGTTACCTCTTTCTTTCTCTCTCAAGCACCCTGTCTTATGGAGCGCTCCATAAATGTACCGTTTAGTGTTGTTGTATTGTGGAGTGTTGTTGTGTGCGCATGTTGTTGTATGCGCTGTGTAGTGTTGTTGTATGAAATGTGCTTTGTGTTTTTTTTGTTGTATGTCTGCAAGTGTTTGTGTGTTGTGTCTGTGCTAATTGAGAGAAAGATGGCTGAGGAGAATATGCATTGGGGATTGAAGGGCCAATTTATCAACAAATAATGTTTTCACAGTGAGTTGGCATTCATGTAAATATTTTCTTTAATTATTTTAAAAGTCATTAGTGGGCCTTTTTCTATTTACTTTTCTGATGAGTTGGAATTTTATATACCAGGAGGTAGAGCAGCATTTCCAGTCCTCTTGCAACAGTTGATGAGGAGTTGATGAGGAGTTTCTGGCTCTTTTGATACAACCAGTTTCCAGAGTTTCAACTGCAAAATAAAGATTCGTAAGAAACAAGGTTAGTATTCTTGGTTGATGGCCCTGTTCGGTTAGTATTCTTTGTTGATGGTTTAGGCAAAGGCGAAGCTCCTTGAATATTTAGTCAAGGTTAGTATTCTTGGTTGATGGCCATGTTCTGTTAGTATTCTTTGTTGATGGCTCTGTTCTTCTTTAGGCAAAGGCTAAGCTCTGTGAATATGTTCTTCTTTGTTGATGGCTCTGTTCTTCTTTAGGCATAGGCTAAACTCTGAGCCTCTTGTTCCTAAGACCCTCCTATTTTAAGAAAGATTGGCAGTCAGGAATTCACTAACAACGAAAAGTGGCTGTCAGAGCTACTAGGATGCGGCCTTTCATTTCTCCTGATTGTTATATTAAAGAGTACAGGTCTTAAAACTAATCCCTTCAACTCCATTGCAGAATAGGTTTCAGTCCTCTATGTACGCGTGTTCACATAAGTGTTGATAGACGGACAGAGAGGACTGAAACCACCAGTTACATGGATGTTATTTGTGGGGTTTTATTTGTATGATTTCTGGTGCTTGTGATGTTATTTTCACAGGAGGCAACCATGGAGAGGGAAATTGTAAGAATGGGACACATGCTTTACCACTGTTAAATTAAAAAATAGGAAAAACATTTTCAAAGACTCTGCCTCTTAATCATGGTTCTAGACGTGATTATGTAACTACCAAAATCTGAACTGAACATTGATACTGGAAAAACAAGAGTGAGTTGGCAAATATAATGACTCTGTTCATTGAAACCAAATTGTAATTAGTCCTCTGATGTGATCAGGGTGCTGAAGTAGTTCCAGTAACAAAATAGCTTGGGGGTGCCATTTTCTGCTGCTGTGAAGCATCCTAATCCTCTTCGTCATCTTCTACATTCCATAGGAAATGGGCATATGATCCAAGAAAGTTGCTGCAAAATAGAGCCAATTAGTTAGATAACAACAGCTTCATTTGCTTCATATATTGAAATCCATAGATCTAGCACACTCTTGTAACCGTTTGTCACCATGGAAAATATACTAACTGTTGGGAAGGCAGAGGATATAAACACTGCTCTTTGAAGATATGCACTATATTCTTAACACAAGGAAATAACAGTACTGAAAATATCAATTACATTTAAGTTCATTATGACTAGTCCAGCAGCCTGGAAGCCAATTCATCCACCACAACATTTTCAATTTTAATGATTACACAAGCTCCTCCTGCATTTGCAGAATTTCATTCTTGCCCCTAAATATAAACTTCAACCTCCCATGGCAATCAATAAATTTTTTGCCTAATTTAAACCTTCTCCCTGGTCAAAGACCTTCCAGACAGGCATTGTAATAAAAGCAACTCTAAGTTCACCCACCAAAAACCTTGCAAATGCATTGTTAAAGAAGTCGTAAATAAGAGGAGATTAGCTGCTACTTCCACCCCACCTCCTTTTTCTGGTTTAACTTCGTCTGTCTCATTTTATAAAAGAGTTTCATTCTCAGTCTTCTTTTGGGTTTCTTTTTCATTTGGAATTGGTTGTTTAAAACGCTACCTACGCTTTCCAAATTTTCTGCTGTCTCAAAATGTTGTCTGCTTCCACTCTGATCTGCATCTGACCGAGTACCATCAACAACATGAACATGTTCATTTGAAACATCCTCCTTGCCATCTTGAGTTGTTGTATAATCATTTTTCTCTCTTGAATGTGGACGCTCCTTTCCAGGTTTCCTTTTCGACTCTGTACCAACACTCCATTCCATCTTTGTTTTCTCCTCTTTTCCAGCTGCAGATTCCTCTTGATTGACAGGTGTCTTTTGATGTTTGCTTGTATCATTATCCCATTTACTAGCATCGTCCCTTTCTTTCTGACTGGCCCAACTTTCCAATTTGGAGCGACCTCTTTTGACATGTTCATCCTCAGAAGCACTGTCATTTCCTGCGAACTCGTTTCAATTTTGAAGGATGGTGATCTGCCATTTCCTTCTCGTGCAACCCAGGGGCGTTGTAAGGTTTTGGGTCACCCCAGACACTTCCTGATTCTTGATCTCATTTCCTCCATATCATACGATTTGATGAATAGACATCAATATAGTTCTCGTATTATATAGGAAAGCTTTCTCTATGCATATCTTCTCTATCTCTGAGATCCCGTGTGCCTTGATCCTTGTCTGATCTCTCTCTTCTAGACAAGTCTTCGTGCTTTCTTCGCAGGTAGCCATATTCCCTCTCATGCTTTTCTCTAGCCATATCTTCTTTATCTCTGATATCCCTAATGGTTTGATCTTTATCCAATTTGTCTCTTCTTTACAAGTCTTCTTCCTTCCTCCTCCTGCGATAATCATCAGCCTTCTCATGCTTTTCTCCACCCACATCCTCTCTTTCTCTCATATCTCGTGTTATTTCAACCTTATCTTCTCTCTCTTTCCAAAATAAGTCTTCATCCCTCTTTCTTCTAAAGTAAAGATCATCCACTTTTTCTAGCCGCACTGGAATATTCTTCTCTCTCTCCACGCTTCTTGTCTTCTTTATCAAGCCAAGGTCTCCAATCATCTTCATCCTTCTTCTTTCTTAAATTAAAGATCTCTTTCAGTGTCATCTCCCCTGCCCCTGTGTTGCAAACCATCCTCTTTTGTAAGGATATATCTCCTTCGGTTATCTTCATCTTTCTCTCTTAGACTCAGCATATCTTCATTTTTCCCCTGCCAGGCTTTAACATATTCTCCCTTTTCCCTATGCATATCAGTTCTTTCTTCTTTAACTCTCCTATGGTATATTTCTTCACGGTCTCCATGATATAGATACTGGTCATCTCTATGGTGGTTTGGGTTTTCTCTGCTTTTCTGTCTCTCTCATTACTGTGTCCACTGTTCCACAAGTTCTCCTTCTGTCTCTCTCATTACTGTGTTTATTGTTCCACACGTATTCCTTCTCTGTCTCTCTCATTACTGTGTCTATCGTTCCACAAGTACTCCTTCTGATAGAGATAAGGCTCCTCCTCAGACTCGAGCTTGTTTCCTTCCTTTGCCATCGTTTTTAAAGGTCTGTATTGTGATATGCCATTAATGTCTTGTGCATGCCAGTGAAGCCCAAAAGAGCCTAACTGGCTGAGCCTAAGTGTTTCAAGTGAAATATATATTAACTTCTTAAAAATTTGACAAATATTTATGTATGGTTAAAACAAAACTTATAAACATATTATGAATTTATTTCAAAGATCTTTATGTCCAAATTAATTTTAAAAATAGCTAAACAAGTATTATGAGAACAATTTAATCATTATTATATTAAATTGGTAAATTAGATTATATTTGTATAGATTTGTATCATTATATATATAAGTATGAATGGTGCATTTAATTATTCTACAAGTTTTTATGAAGTGTTTGCATACTAACAATATCATTTCAATGTTGTATGTTGCAGAAAATTTATCAATACCAAGTTGATCATGAGCGGAAGACATTATCAAATTTTATGTTTTGTAATGTTGTAATTAAAAAGATTTATACTTTTTTTGTTTAGATGGGCCCATCAAAGAATTGTACATGAACACAAACTATCATTAATAAAAGGAGTAGGCCTTTTTTTGTGGAGGGGAATTCAACCCCTCCAAAAGGCTCTTAGGAGAAGGTTAAATTGTAACCCTCCTTTCAGTTGTGTTTCTTGTGCTTGTGATTTTCATGATTTTTTTAGTTTATGATAACTCCAATATGCACAAACTCAACTACATTATTTTATTGTAATAATTTATAAACATGCTTTAAACATATTCCCAACATACACACAAATGGAAAAATCACTCTTATTCATATAAAGTATTTAACATTTTTTCAATGTTTTAAACATCTTCCCAACACACACACAAATGGCAAAATCACTCTTATTCATATAAATTATTTAACATTTTTTCAATGTTTTAAACATCTCTCCCACATACACACAAATAACAAAATCACTTTTATTCACATAAATTACATAACAATTATAACATATATTTATATAATTTTTTAGTTTTTTTTTTTTTTACTTTGATTTTGATGTTTTTAAGTTTTTGTTTTGATTTTGATTTTTTATTTTTTGATTTTTTTAATTATATATTGTTATTATAAATATGTTATTAGGATATTTATATTATATTTTTCTTCCTTTCACATATATAAATAAATATAATTTATTATTTACATTGATATTTTAATATATTTAAATTAAATATTATATATATTATTTAGATGATTGGTAAATATTTAAATGTTTGTATTATTTGTTTCTATAAACTTATTATATATAATTGTTTGTGTTTTGTATTTATTATTTTGTATATATATAAATGTATTATTTTGAGAATTGAAATGGTGTTTTTATTAGTTGCATTTGGATGGTTACAATTTATTTGTTGAGGTTTTTATTTTGGTATGCAACAATGAATAGGGTATCTACTTCTATATGATGTGTGTGAATGTATTTTTGAGAGTGTTTGCATTATTTGTATGTGCCTTGTTTGGAGTGTTTATTCTTCTTTGTTTATGAATGTCTCATTTTGCATGCTTTTGAGTATTATTTCATTGTTTATTTGTATGTATATGAGTGTATTCTTTGAGTGTTAGAGTGGTAGTTTCATTGTTTGTGTATATATAAACGGTTTTTTTTAATAGTTACTTGTATTCCTTCCTTCATTATTTGCTTGTGTCTAGTATTTTTTGAGTATTTTTATGTATGGGTATTATTTACTTGTATGTGTATGATTGTATTATTTTCTGTATTTGTGTGTGTATTATTTACTTGTATTTTGGATATGTGTATGAATCTTTGTATGTTTCTTCTTTACTTCTATTCTTTGTATATGTATGAATGTATTCTTTAAGTATGTATGAATCTATTATTTGCTACATGTGTATGTTGTTTGTTTACTCTTATGCTTTGTATGTGTATGAATCTATTCGTTCTTACAATTGTATGTGTCTTGTTTACTTGTATTCTTTGTATGTGTATGAATAAATTCTTTGCTACATTTGTATATGTCTTTGTTAATTGTATTCTTTGTATGTGTATTGTTTACTTGTATTCTTTGTATGTGTATGAATCTATTATTTGCTACATTTGTATGTGTCTTGTGTATTTGTATGTTTTGCATGTGTATGAATGTATTCTTTGATTCACTTGTATTCTAATGTATTCTTTGATTTACTTGTATTCTATGTATGTGTATGAATGTATTCTTTGAATGTGTATGATTTCTTTTTTTATGTGTGTATGAATCTTTCTTTGTTATATTTGTATATGTATTATTTACTTGTAAATATATGAGTGTAATTGGTGTGAATATATATTTTTAAATATTTATTTATATGATTATAAATATACTATTTTTATTTCTATATATAAATATATTATTTAAAATATTAACTTGTAAATACATTAGTTTAAATATTTGTGAAATTATCATTATTATTATTATGGTATTTTCTTTTTCTTTTTCTTTTTATTTTTTTTATTTTTTTCTATCAAAATTTTAAATATTAATAATATTAATTTATCATTTTAAAATGAAAAATAATATAGATTACAATAACATTAAAAATCCCATAATATTAGTACATGAGTATAACTCAATTAATGATAATTACATTATAAAATGTTATGCAAACCATGAGACTCAAAGTTCAAATCTCTTTAAAAAAAACAATACCATAATATTTATAATAGGTTTACTTTGTAATGACACATATAAATTAATTGTTTAATATTAAAATCAATATAATAAATAAATTCAATTAAAGTTTAATTAATTTTAATAATTTATAATTTTCCTTTCAATAAAATATAGATATTAATCTAAAATTTTGTTAATGATAATAAGTGTTTTAAACCTAATAAAGAAAATAAATATATATTATTTTTAATATCATACTAATTAACTTATAAAATAAATATAATTATCAGCATCATAATATTTATACTCATTCTTAATCACATGCATAAAATAATGTTAATTCTAAAGTTCATAGTAAGTGTGGTGTGTGTGAACATGTCACCTTCTGAGTCAATGTGTAATGTTTGTGGGCATGTGTATGGTTGTGTGCACCCTATGTTTGTTGTGTGCATGTATGCATGGGGGTGATTATGCCTCATTGGCAGTGGATTGTGTGGGTGCGCGTCAGTGGTTAGTCCCATGCCAATGATGGACCGTTTTTGGGGTCATATAAGCTCTCACCTTCACGTGGTTGACCCTGCTAGTAGAGATTTTACATCTCCAAGCCAAGAGGAGCTTTTATATATAATGTTTTGTCGTTTATTTTAAACATAACATTACCTTCAATACATTAAAGTGATTTTTTTAATAATATTTTATTATTATATACCATATTAATAAAATTATAACACAATAAAATAACTTGAAATATATATATATATATATATATATATATATATATATATATATATTATTTTAAATTAAAAATAAAATAAATATAACATAACATTAACTTCAATACATTAAAATGGTTTTTTTAATAATATTTAAATAATATTTTTATTATCTTAAAAACATATAAATATATCATCTTAATAAAATTCTAACACAATAAAATATATATATATATATATATATATATATATATATATATATATATATATTTTTTTTTAAATAAAATAAATATATATCATCTCAATAAAATTATAACACAATAAAATAATTTGAAATAATTATATATATAATTATTAAATATTATTTTAAAGTGAAAATAAAATAAATATATTTTTTTAGTTAGTTGATTTTACAACATTTTTTCAATTATATTAGTTATAAAGATAAACTTATATATAAGAGTTTTAGAAGAAGAAAAAGGTATATGTTACTACATTTATTATCCACATTTAATTATTAAATCATAATAATAAAATAAAATAAATTTGTTTTTGTGTATAAAAATTTTCGGTAGTCACATCATCATGACAACATGACAATATAAGAAATATGATCAAGGAACCTCTTTAAATAGATAAGGAAAGCTCCAACACGACTAGTTTGACTATATATATATATATATATATATATATATATATATATATATATATATATATATTAAATAATGTCTAATTTGAATATAATTTAATAATAATAATAATAAATATTCAGAAGGAACAGAAACAGAGAAAGAAACTGAGAGCGAGGGTTGAGGGAACGACAAGAGGGAGCACAGGGGAAGAGAAAAAACAACTAAGAGTGAAGGGCATGAATCTTTAACACTCCACCTATCATCCCAGTTAAGGTTAATCAACCTCTTTTTTATTTCTTACATGTGATTTTCACTTAGTGTTTCCAACTACATGTGATTTTCACTTAGTATTTCCAACTTACTAATTTGAATATAATTTAATAATAATACTAATAATAAAATATTCAGAAGGAACAGAAACAGAGAAAGAAACCGAGAGCCAGAGTTGAGGGAACCACAAGAGGGAGCACAGGGGAAGAGAAAAAACAACTAAGAGTGAAGGGCATGAATCTTTAACATTCCACCTATCATCCCAGTTGAGGTTAATCAACCTATTTTTTATTTCTTACATGTGATTTTCACTTAGCGTTTCCAACTACATGTGATTTTCACTTAGTATTTCCAACTTAGTATGGTATAATGTCTTTAAAAAAAAATTAAATTAAATGAAAACATTAATATAATGTATGAAAAGAGATTAATGTAATGTAAACATTAAACAATTAATTAAATGAAACATTAATGTAATGTATGAAAGATTGTGTTATGTGAAGATTAAATAATCCAATTAAATGAAAAGATTAATGTAATGTAAACATTTCAACCGAGTCAAAGTAAAATAAAAAATGAATATAAAAATAATGAAATAAAAATAACTTTGTAACGTAAAATAATAAAAATCTTCGAGAACTTATGGTATTCATGTGGAATATTGCTTATTTAAAAAATGAAATTAAACCAGCCTAGATCCATTTTAACTCTAGAACTAATCCATCTAGGTTTCCAAATCTCTTGTTAAAAATGAATTATGAAATCTAAATTGGTTGTATTAGTTTCTCATTTATTTATTTTTTCATACATTTTACAATTATAAAATAAATTAATAAAATTTCAACAAAATTATAAAATATATATTTAATAAATATATAAATATATACAACTCATTATAAAACAAATTTAATTTTTGGAATCTAAGCTTTTGTGATCCATAATATAAATTAGTAGAAATTCTTTCGGTAATAATCACATGCAAAAGAACGTGGTCGACGCGTTTCGAACCAACCAGTGTGGTTCATCATCAGGACTATGTGAGAGATCAGATCCAGACATTAAGTATAAATAGATGTAGAAATGACTCAACTAGCCGTTAGGATAACGGCTAGTTTGACTTTGAAAAAGTAAATAATCCAATATTTATTTATTTATTTTATTTTTATTAATTTTATTTATTATTATTATTTATATAATGGTAAGTAATTTAACAAATCGTGGAGTATATATGTAGATTTTTGTAAATATTTATTATTAAATTATATAATAATTAATTATTATTATTAATTAATAAATATAATTAATTCTTATTCATAAGATTTAATTATAACAAACCATCATCAAAAAGTCAAACAAAGAGTCAAAATAAATAAATAAATAAAATAATTAAATAAATAAATAAAAATAATAAAAATAAAAATAATCACAAAATAAATAAATAAATAATAATAATAATAATAATTAAATAAAAACAAAAATATAAATCAATAAATAATGAAAAAATAAAATTATTTTATTAATTAAATAATTAATATTAATATTATTTTTATTTTTATTTATTTTAATTAATTTATTTATTATTAATATTATTATTTATTTATTTATTTTATTTATTTTTTTAAATAATCAAATAAATAAAGTAAAAATAAATAAATAAATAAATAATAATAATAATAATAATCAAGAATATAAGGCAGGAATCCAGCATCTGCTGATATTCCAACCGTCATCTCTATTGAGATTAACGGGCCTTTTTTCAATTTCAATAGCCTCTCTCAACTTACGATGATGGAAATGGTCGATTCTAGCAATTACCTTAGCATCTTCTATGCAAATATGATGGTTAGTCTTTTCTGCATGCTCAGCTAAGGCAGACGAGAGAGATCTTCTATGCTTGATATCAGCAGCATGCTCACAGATCCTTTGATTAATAGACCGACCAGTCTCACCAATGTAAGGAGTCCCACAGGAACAGGGAATGATGTAGACACCTTTTCCATCCCTCAAGTTTTTCGAAAGAAAACACATACTGAGCAATATCTTCATGCTAGCTCCCACCATTTCCCTGCTCAAAAATTAGGCGTCCTTAGCACCTTGGCCACGAGGGCACTGAGAATCTCTGATGAGTCTCACCTTGAGAGGGAAAAGACCCATCTATTGAATGTCTTTTGTAATAATGGTTATAGTTTGTCACAGGGCCTCAAAGCTTTCCTCAAAGCGGAGAAAGGTCCTTCTGTTAAAAATAAAAATAAAAAAGAACCTAGTGAATGGTATGGCAGTGTCAGCCTTCCGTTCATCCAGGGTACCACTGATAAGATTGCTAAAATCCTTAAAAAGCATAAGGTATCCTCTTATTTCAAGCCCCTTAATACAATTCATAGTTCTCTAAAATCGGTTAAAGATCCGATTGACCCTAGGGATGGAAAAGGTGTCTACATCATTCCCTGTTCCTGTGGGACTCCTTACATTGGTGAGACGGGTCGGTCTATTAATCAAAGGATCTGTGAGCATGTTGCTAATATCAAGCATAGAAGATCTCGCTCGTCCGCCTTAGCTGAGCATGCAGAAAAGACTAACCATCATATTTGCATAGAAGATGCTAAGGTCATTGCTAGAATCGACCATTTCCATCATCATAAGTTGAGAGAGGTTATTGAAATTGAAAAAGGGCACGTTAATCTCAATAGAGACGGTTGGAATATCAGCAAGTGCTGGATTGCTGCCTTATATTCTTGACATTTTTTACTTATTTATTTATTTATATTTATATTTATATTTATTTATTTAATTTAATTATTTATTTATTTTATATATATATATATATATATATAATAATAATAATAATTAATTAATTAATTAATTAAAATAAAATAAAATATTTTTATTTATTTATTAATTTATATTTATATTTTATTTTTGTTTTTATTTATTTATTTATTTTTATTTATTTATTTATATTTTATTTATTTATTTATTTATATTTTATTTATTTATTTATTTATTTATTTTTATTTTATTTTATTTAATTATTTATTTATTTTTACTCTGTTTGACTATTTGATAGATGGTTTGTTTTAATTAAATTACATGAATAAGAATTAATTATATTTATTAATTAATAATAATAATTGATTATTATATAATTTAATCAAAATTTACATATATACACCAAGATTTGTTAAATTACTTACCATTATATTAATTAATTGGTCAACTAGTTGTATAAATATATTAAAGGTTTTATAAATAAATTAAAATAATAATAATAAATAAATAAATAATGGAATATTTACTTTTTCTAAGTCAAACTAGCCGTTATCCTAATGGCTAGTTGATCCATTTCTACATCTATTTATACTTAATGTGTGGATCTAATCTCTCACATAGTCCTGATGATGAACCACACTGGTTGGTTCGAAACGCGTCGACCACGTTCTTTTGCATGTGATTATTACCGAAAGAATTTCTACTAACAAATTTAATTATTAAAACATAATCATATTCATATATATGTATATATATATATATATATATATATATAGATGAATATAATAATAATCTATGTTAATATTTATTTTAAATAAAATTTTAAATAATAATAATCTATGTTATTTTATTTAAAATTCATTATTATAAAACATAATTTTAATATTAAAATATGGTAAGTAAAATCTTTTAATAATTTAGGAATAATAAATAGTCTTGCAATTGTAATTGAATAAAATTATAATAAAATATGTATTTTATTAGAATTTGAAATATATAAAATGTATATGGTTGACATTTTGAGTTAGTAAGTGTGGCTCATATTCAAGACCAAGACAAATACGAGAGTGAGCTACTAAATCACATTTCTAATACCACTATCATATTTTTCTCATTTAGAGCTTGCCCATGATATAAATTTCATCTCAACCAATTTAAGCTCTTAGCACAATCTCTGAACTTTCACTACTTTAAAGACCCACTTCATCATTTATATAGCCACGTGGAATCTCCTAGCCACGTATCTCCCCCACATGGGTCCAAATTTGTTGGTCTCTTACTGTATTAGAGTTTTTCCATATTGGTGATTTCACAAGTTGTGAATTCTCCAAACCTTGAGAATTTTGATATGTCGATATACTAATGAATCAACTTAAATATATGTTAGTGTGCCCATAACCTTCTAATATCCTAATGTTACATACATCGAATGTTGATATAGTGTTACTGCAAAATGGGTTTGATATCGAATGTTGATATAGTGTTACTCCAAAATGGCTCATCAAAGATTTGACAAAAATTGTATAATTGTAAATCCTCACAAAACATTCACCCCTTTAAAGGCCCACTTCATCATTTATATAGCCACGTGGAAACTCCTAGCCACGTATCTCCTCCACATGGGTCCAAGTTTGTTGGTTTTTTACTATATTAGAGTCTTTCCATATTGGTGATTTCACAAGTTGTGCATTCTCCAAACCTTGAGCATTTTTATATGTTGATATACTGATGAATGCACTTAAAGATATGTGAATATGTGCATATCCTTCTAATACACTAATGTTACATACATCAATTGTTGATATAACATTACTCCAAAATGGCTCATAGAAGATTTGACAAAAAGTGTATGACTGTAAATCCTCACAAAAAATTAATAAGTCATTAGGACTAAGGCCAACTGAAATTTCAGTTTTGTATATATATATATATATATATATGAAATTTTGAATATAATTAAATATTTAAAAATTATATCTTTAAATATTAAAAAAACATTTTTAAATAAAATTTTATTTCATAATAATCTTATATTATTTTATTTAAAAATCATTATTATAAAATATAATTTTAATATTAAAATATTCATAAGTAAAATGCTTTAATAATTTATGAGTAATAATCTTATAAAATTGTAATTGAATAAAATTATAATAATAAGTGTGCCTCATCTTGAAGAAAAAATGAGGGTGAGCCACTAAATCACATTCTTGATATGACTATCATCTTTTTCTCATCCAGAGCTTTCCCATGATATAAATTTCATCTCAATTTAAGATCTTAGCACAGTCTCTAAACTTTCACCCCTTTAAAGTCCCACTTCATCATTTATATAGCCACGTGGAAACTCCTAGCCATGTATCTCTCCCACATGGGTCCAAGTTTGTTGGTTTACTAATATGTTAGAGCTTTTCCATAATGGTGGTTTCACAAGTTGTGCATTCTCCAAACCATGAGAATTTTGATATGTCGATATACTGATGAATCAAATTAAAGCTATGTTAATATGCGCATAACCTTTTAATACGCTAATGTTACATACATTGAATGTTGATGTAGCATTACTCCAAAATCTCTCATCAAAGATTTGACAAAAAAAGTATAACTGTAAATCCTCACACAATATTAATAATTCAAAAGGACTAAGGCCACCTTGACACACCACCTCATAACTTTGTCACCTAATCATAGCTTTCCACATGAAAATGGCGGAAAATTTTGACACATGGCATGTTTAACATGTATATCAGGTTATGGTGGTAACAATGATTTACAGGATGCAATCATCCTAAAATTCTAATATGTTTATATGTCGATATGATATTTTGGTATGCCACATCAATCATGGATGAAAAATCACCACTTAACACATTGGATAAGATGACATATCCCCTTCCATGAGGCATTATTAATGTGTTCCATGTCACTCATATTTTCAAGGTTGGCATGTCAAAAATACCAAATCCAAGTGACACATGACATACACATGGAATCACCATGTCATAAAATCATGACATCACCCCTCAGTTCTCCTAGTACTTGATACTTTGGTTAGTCTAATGTTTCGAGGTTCCAAATTTTTAGTGCAATCGCTTCATGCTCCCTGTTAATAGATCAAATGCTTCCAACTGACACTTGTTTCATTAGGCCATTCCATACAAGGGCTTTTCATAATGATTCACTTCAATTTCCTCGAGGGCTTGATGTGTTTATATTTCGACTACCCCCTTATAAACATGTCCTGCACCTCACTCTCATCAATCTATCTGACTAAGGGTAAGGATGGGGCTACCCAAGCTCCAAATTTCCAATACTCCATCATATCAAGAGAGAATTCCATCATGAATTTTCTAAAGAGTTTCATTCTAAGGTGCTCAATCCCAAAATTATCTTAATAGCTTGAGTTATAGGGGTCAAACCATAAAATTTCTTTTTTTTGGGCCAAAACTAAGACTTAAACTAGAGATCCATGAACCACTTAAGTTCTTCCTTAGGATTTAATTTAGCTTAATATTTATTTGGTGAACTCTTCCATACTAAAAATTAGACATTATTTTCTCTTAAATCTCTCCTTCCTCATTATGGCTTCTACCCTTGCTTTTGGGTGCCATCGTTAACAAAACCTTTCAATCCTCACAATAAGAAAAAGGCTCCTTTGGCCTATACAGGGCATCCTAACCTTTTTTTATTCACCTAAAGCTTAATAATAACTAAGACCACCAACCTATCATTCCTTCTCCTTTGGAAACACACCATACATTGCAAAATGTCATAAATGATTGAAAACATGCATGTAAATATAACATAGTCAAACACATCAACAGATAATCTATGAATTCGTAAACATTAACCACATAGTGATCTCATTTATCATGAATGAAAGGATCCCATCTCACACAACATTCATATTTATAAAGGAATGTATTTCAACATTCAGGCCAATTATGTTAACTACTTAACAGACTAATCATGCACCATGAGCATTCATTACAACCATACAATTCTCAACCTACCATTGCACACATACACGATGAATCCAAAATAATATTTAAATATGAAGTATAGAGGAAAATTTACAATTCATTCACAAGAAAGGAATATACTTAAAATCATAGAAAAAACTACACTAAAATTTCTTACAACTAGCCACCTCCAACCATATCTAATGTTTAGTGGATGCTTCACTTATTGAATAACAACAAAGAGTTTATTTCAGTGTATAGAGTATGAATGAAAATTTATTTGATTGGCTTAGAAATAGGGATGTCACTATGCAAGCACTAAGTTTGGGGTCATCAAACAACAAATATGGCCACTAAGAGTCTTCATAACATAGAAGGAAATCCCTTCCCACTTTCTGCAATCTCTAAGATTCTATTTTCTTCTAGTCCTTCATGTGGAGAAATAAAACTAAATGGTTTAGTTCTTTTCAGTCTACCTTATTCAAAAAGAGGGATCTCTCTTTGGTACCCTTATCTAACACATTTCAATATTGGACTTTGTTTGTCTATCTTCTAATCCCAGGCTTACAAGTCTTTGGCTTACAATCATTTTTCATTTACAACAATCAAATATATATTTTTTATCTAATGTCTCTAGTCACTATAATACTCCAAACTCAACAACCTAGAATCAAAAAACTAACCTCCTTCTCCTCATGAGCACTACTTCATGAATGACAGGTTTACAGTCCCTTTCTTGAGTGTAAGATTCAACAAGGAATTCATTGTAAGGTGCATAGCCCATGTTTGGGTAGTTTAGTACCTCCTCTCCCCATTCCTCTCATAAGTGTTTATTATTTGGTAATGTTTGTGTGATTTTATCACTCCTAAAGTAACTAAAACACAATCATTAATTATCAAACAGGGTAGGCCTTTTTATTTCAAATACGTTTGCACTATCTATGTAAATACATGTAACAGCCAGGTAAAACAGAAAAAATGTCGTTGAACACAATTACAAAAATTAAAGCACTCTTGAAGAATGGAAATAAAAAATTCTAGGAATTAAAATTCACACTGCAAGAATGAAACACACTCGGCAAGTAAGAATCCACACTTCATAATAACTTCAGAATAAATATAGGTGTGCCATATACTATCAGCTAAATATATAACAACAATTAAATAGCAAAGAAATGATTAACCTGTGTAACAACACACAATAAATATGAAAGAAGAATTGTATCTATTTCACAATAAAACATGTGAAACAATCATAAGAAATCCACACTAACACATAAAAAAAAAAACCTATTATCATTGCAATCCCTACTGAAGAGGAGGGTCCTTCCTCCCTTGCAAGGTGTAGGAGTAAAACAAAAACTATTTAAGAATTCATAAAAGAAATTGTTGTAACATCATTAGATATATGATTTTATTAAAATAGTTGAAGAATACAAGATCATAATTTCAGTATTATCTCTATTTTCCATCCCTATCCCCTCATGAGACTAAGCTCTTTTTATAAATTCTTTACAAAGCCCCAAAATTAGTGAAACGAATCAGTCATGAGAATCTAGCAATTCCCATGCTGATTAAGCTAATAGAAATATTAAAAAGATAGAAATTTTTACAAACTAATTTTAATAAAAAAATATTTATGGTTACGCCACTCTTATTTAGATGCAATTGTAACTACTCAAATCTTATTCACTGTCCTCATGGAAATACTTCATGTGGCCCTTGACATCTGTCTTTGAAAATGGTGACTCTAGTATTCACAATTCACATTGTAACGACAGCTTCGTGGTGTAATAGCAGAAAATAGGAAACCCGAGGTGTACCAACGAGTCATCCCATCTTACACAGCATCCATATTTATAAAGGAATGTATTTCAACATTCAGGCCAATTATGTTAACTACTTAACAGACTAATCATGCATCATGAACATTCATTACAACCATACAACTCTCAACCTACCATTGCACACATACACAATGAATCAAAAATAATATTTAAATATGAAGTATAGAGGAAAATTTACAATTCATTCACAAGATAGGAATACACTTAAAATCATAGGAAAAACTACACTAAAAATTTCTTACAACTAGCCACCTCCAACCATATCTAATGTTTAGTGGATGCTTCACTTATTGAATAACAACAAAGAGTTTATTTTAGTGTATAGAGTATGAATGAAAATTTCTTTGATTGGATTAGAAATAGGGATGCCACTATGCAAGCACTAAGTTTGGGGTCATCAAACAATAAATATGGCCACTAAGAGTCTTCACAACATAAAAGGAAATCCCTTCCCACTTTCTACAATCTCTAAGATTCTCTTTTCTTCTAGTCCTTCATGTGGAGAAATACAACTAAATGGTTTAGTTCTTTTCAGTCTCCCTTATTCAAAAAGAGGGATCTCTCTTTGATGTCCTTATCTAACACATTTCAATATTGGACTTTGTTTGTCTAGTTTTGAATCCTAGGCTTACAAGTCTTTGGCTTACAATCATTTTTCATTTACAACAATTGAATATTTTTTTTTATCTAATGTCTCTAGTCACTATAATACTCCAAACTCAACAACCTAGAATCACAAAACTAACTTCCTTCTCCTCATGAGCACTACTTCATGAATGACAGGTTTACAGTCCCTTTCTTGAGTTTAAGAGTCAACAAGGAATTCATTGTAAGGCGCATAGCCCATGTTTAGGTAGTTTAGTACCTCATCTCCCCATTCCTCTCATAAGTGCTTATTATTTGGTAATGCTTGTGTGATTTTATCACTCCTAAAGTAACTAAACCACAATCATTAATTATCAACGAGGGTAGGCATTTTTATTTCAAATACTTTTGCACTATCTATGTCAATACATGTAGCAGCCAGGTAAAACAGAAAAATGTCGTTGAACACAATTACAAAAATTAAAGAACTCTTGCAGAATGGAAATAAAAACTTGCAGGAATTAAAATTCACACTACAGGAATGAAAGACACTCGGCAAGGAAGATTCCACACTTCATAATAACTTCAGAATAAATATAGGTGTGCCATATACTATCAGCTAAATATATAACAAAAATTAAATAGCATAGAATTGATTAACCTATGTAACAACACACAATAAATCTGAAAGAAGAATTGTATCTATTTCACAATAAAACGTGTGCAACAATCATAAGAAATCCACACTAACACATAAAAACAAATATCCTGTTAGAATTTCAATCCCTACTAAAGAGGAGGGTCCTTCCTCCCTTGCAAGTTGCAGGAGTAAAATGAAAACTATTTAAGAATTCAACAAAGAAATTATTGTAACATCACTAGATATATGATTGTATTAAAATAGTTGAAGAATACAATATCATAATATCAGTATTATCTCTATTTTCCATCCCTGTCCCCTCATGAGACTAAGCTCTTTTTATAAAGTCTTTACAAAGCCCTAAAATTAGTGAAATGAATCAATCATGAGAATCTAGTGATTCTCATGTTGATTAAGCTAATAGAAATAATAAAAAGATAGAAATTTTTACAAACTACTTTTAATAAAAAAATATTTATGGTTACGCCACTCTTGTTTAGATGCAATTGTAACTACTCAAATCTTATTCACTGTCCTCATGGAAATACT
Source organism: Pinus albicaulis (assembly GCA_034641835.2). NCBI lineage: Eukaryota > Viridiplantae > Streptophyta > Pinopsida > Pinales > Pinaceae > Pinus > Pinus albicaulis. The sequence continues at coordinate 957,225,257 of CM076584.1, read as the reverse complement.
TCATGTGGCCCTTGACATCTATGTTTGAAAATGGTGACTCTATTATTCACAATTCGCATTGTAACGACAGCTTCATGGTGTAATAGCAGAAAATAGGAAACCCGAGGTGTACCAACAAGTAACCGCAACTCACACCCTGTAATAGAAAGTAACAGCAACAGTTGCTCACCCATGGCTCTCAGTAATTATGGAAACACCTGAAAGAAAAAATTCAAAATAACTCATCCAAATATACCCTAGTTAGTCATCCCAAAGAAAGAATTGTTTCGTTCAAGGCTTAGCAGAAAATAGCATTATAATACATCAAAGAAAAAGGTTCCTTCTTAATCAGAGGGAATGACATTGTAGTGGGGGAATTGTAGTTTTGATGAGAAAATTTTTCCAAAATTGGGGAAAAGCATGCCTGAAATATCCTCAAATATTGCACCCAACATATCCCCCCAACTTAAGCCACTGCATGTCCTCATGCAGATTCTTCATAATGTTTAGGGTCCTTATCCATTGTGAAACTGGCATGCAGTTTTTTCAAAGAATAGCACCAAAATTTCCTTCATATTCTTTCTTGTACCCCTGGGTAGATATGAGTCTATGTGCCCATGAATGTTCATCATGCTTTCTCGGGTGGAAGTAAGGTTGGTATTTCTCAACTGGGAGCTAGATCATAGGAAACTTGAATTTGATCCCTATATAGAAATCTCCCATTATTCTGACAATTCGTACATACTCAGGTACTCAAGTAACAATTATTACGAAATTGGGGCACCCAAAGGGATCCTTTGCTTATAGTGTTACATTGCAAGTTTCCCATCGTTTCAAATACTTCCAACTAATGCTTTACTTTTCAGTTGTTCATAAATATTAAGGAAAACCCCAACAATCCTTCTCCTATATAGGGACAATTGTTCTACCATGTCAGGCTTACAGAGAAACTTTTTGAATACACCTCATAGTAGTGGTCATACCAAGTTTTGGATTTATGTTTAGGGTTGTCATTTCTTCATTCATAATCAATGATTATATGGCGAGACACCAAAAAATTTGATTTCTCATGAAAGATATAAAGACCCGTAGATGAAATATCCAACATAAGGAAAAATTTCTGCAGTTATTTGCAAACTAGCATGCTTACCAACCTACATCACTCAAGAAGAGTTTGCATAACAGACTTTTCTCATATAAATCGCATGAGAAAAATAAATCCAGAAATGTTCTAGTGGAAATTCTCTTGTAGGCTCTATTTTCATGGATAGCTTTCAACTGGAAAAGATAAAATTTATCTCACAAGAAGACTGGGTAGGATGGATATGGTGGCCTGCCACCTAAAAGATTTAGGACTAACTCATACATTTTACCTTTCTCTTCATTCAGTTCGTTAATGACCTCTTGTTGTAGTTATTGTATTTGTTCTTCCTTTTCCATCTCAAATTTCCTCATTTCCCACTTTATCATCTCTTTCATCACTAATTCCTCACCCCACTGATATTTAAGGGTATGAATATCCTTCTAATTTTTGTCCAAAGAAATCACTACCTTTTTAGGGAAAGTGTCATTTTCTTCCAATTCTCCAATTTTGATATCAACAAAAGTCTTTCTGAATGCCACCCTGCTTTAGGTTCCAGTTTTGTTTCATGTTCAACAACAGTAGAGCATGTAACTACATCTCATTCTTTGATTTGCTTTGCCTCAGCTGTTGGTTCTTGTGTATCAGTAGCTTCATTGATAGGTTCTTGTGAAACAACTCTCAATTTTTCTTCCTTAGAAACCTCTATCTCAACTGTTGGTTCTTGTGTATCAGCAACATAATTGGTAGGTTCTTGTGTATTGGTTTCTAGGTTAAAATCCATGGGGTGCTTTGTTTCAACTATTGGTTCCTGTGTATCACCAACATCATTAACGGGTTCTTGTGTGTCAACTTACCATGGTTTTGTTTGGGTTTCTTCTGAGATGGTGTCTGCAATGCAAATTGAGTATCCTGTTGTTGCCAAGCTCTCAGCACATGCTATACATAAAGTTCCATGTGTGGTTTTTAATCATGGCTTATAAACAACCTCAGTCGATGTATCAAGGCCTAGAACCTTTGTTTTAATTTTTATGCCTTCTAATTATTGCTTTAATTCCTTATTTTCTGCTTCTATTTTTTTAAGTTTAAGCATAAAAGTTCAGGTTTCATCCTTACCTAATGAAGAAGTGCCTTCCTACCTAGTTTGTTTCCTCTTCTTATGCTTCTTTTTCTCTTCTTTCTTCCTCTTCTATTATTTTTTCTTGCCTGGTTTCCTCTTAGACGGTGACGAGGGTTCTGGTTGAGTATCAAAATTAACCCTTTTCTTCAGTTTTTTTCCACCCACAGGTTTCTCAAGTGACCTATTCTTAACTCTAATTCCCAAATATTGTCCCTTATTCTTACCTGTGTCAGCTTCCCCTAAGGCATCTATAGAAGTTTCAACTTGTCTCTACCATGGGGTTTCTATTCCTTTATCGATAAAATCTTCCCAATTTCTTCATTTCTACTCCAGAGCTTCCATTACGATATGTTTTATGAGGTTGTGATTGGTAATGGAGCTCTTTGGATGTGAGGCTACTTCTACTGAAGCCGACATGTGTTTCAAACTTTCCAATAGAAAATGGGGTAGATTAACTAGTTTCCCATGCCAAAGATGGCTCAACAATGTGTTGAAGCCTAGAAAATCTCTACTTCAAACATTGGGGAAAACCACCCGGTCGGGACCTTAGGACAGCTCCTTTTCCGTTTGGTATAGTGGCTCCGACTGGATTTAAAGGACCAGTTTCCTTATAACTAAATGGGTTGGTGAGGGGTTGATTTGGATGAGTGGAAATGGGACTAAATTGACTGAAATAAAACTATCTAATTAAACTAAATGCTGATAAAGAAATTCTAACACTAACTCAGGTAATTATATGTGAATACAACTTAAGATTGTTCCAATTTAACAATAACCATGAAAATGTATTATTATTTAAATTGAAATGTGCAGAAACGAATAAAGATAACTCTGTTTAAGAAATTAAACGGAGTTATATTAGCATATTGCATTCATCATTGTATACCATCTATATATGCTTATGAAAGATAACATTTCAATTATACTCAGAAATTATATATAAAAGGAAACATTATGAAAACCAAATATATATAAATGATAGCAAACTTTCAAGCGGATATCATATAACAAAGGAAATCAACAGTGAACAGATAGAAATACCTCATTCATCTTGAAGACTGTCAAATGAAATCTGATACTCTAATCCAGTAACTCTGATGTAAAATTAAATCCAAAGGTACAGAAATGCAACACTTCAAAGATAATTTCAGCACAAAATCACCAGATGTGATCCTTTATAAAATATAAGAGGGAATGTAGTACAGAAATGTAAGCTCCAAGTCCAAAAAATATTACAACTCTGGATCTCTCTCTAAATGCATGAGAGGAATTTAAATAAGAAATTACATAACAAAATCCTACTACTACTGCTACAATCTATCAAATTAAAAACAGAAATGCTATCTTAAATGAAACTGATTCATTGCTTTTCTTTCTCGCTTGATGTAGCCAAGTTGCAAATCTTCAGCATATCTTGGAGCCTCGGTGGATGAATCATCTTGGAATGCAGTTGTCCAGCATAGGTGGCATCGGAAAATTCTGGAATTAAACAATCGACAGCATTTGAAAGGAATTTAATAGCCATTTGTTGATTGTTTGGCTTAATTAAATGAGTCCACATACTGTCCCAAGATATTGCTTGAAGTTTGTCGATTTGTTGACTTTTATTCATCATTTCTTCCTTCCATCTGTTTTCAATTTCTTTCACTTTAGGCAAACTGCCAGGAACACAGTCTGAAATGAGATTGATTGAATACAAGATGTCATTGATAAATTGCGTGATATTACTCATCATGCTCCTAGCTCTTGATATTTCTCTCTCAACTTTCATTATCTGATGTTCCCATTCTGTAAACAAGATTTCTTTATGTCTTTCTTCTATCCTAGGAAGATTAGCTTCTCTTCCTTTTTCTGTATCTTGCCAAGTAAGAAATTCAGAAATCTTTTCATCAGCATCATCAATTTCTTGTCTGAGAGTAATAATGTTCTGGATCAAGGATGAGGTAATATCACAAAATGGTTCTGCCTGTGATAGTTTTTCACAAAATTCATTCAATTGTTGAGACAACAATTTATTAGCTTCAAGAGCTTCCAATTTGAATTCACTTAACTTAGGGAAATATTTGAACCTATCTAAAGCTGTTTGAAACTCCTTTTCTTGTACAATCTTCACATTCTTCTCATTTTGTAACAAACCTTGTAACCTGGAAATTTCTTCATTCAATTGTTGTTGTTTTCCTAAGACCTGCTCATCAACTTTCTTCTTTTCTTCGGCAAGATGTTCTTCTAACTCTTTGGACCTGAGTTCTTGATCTTGTAGTTGTTGTTGCAATTGAGTAATCTTTTGCTGACTGTCCTTAGCTTGCTCTTCAAGCGAAGCTATATGGAGATCTTTCTGAGTTATCATCTGAGAAAATTCTACAGCTTTGTCTACTGTTGCAACACTATATGCTCCTGCATATTGGGATAATTTAGTGAGATCCTCAGATGGATTCACTTCAGTATTCTTGTAAACAATATTCATAAATTCTTTCTGTGGAGTAGAAAACATGTCTTGATCCATCTTCCTTCTTTTTCTCTGTCTTCTAACAACAGCCTTATGTTTAGGGCCGTAAAATACATCTAAAGGAGGGATCTCCTCAATCTTCAATACAATCTGCCCTGTCGGATGTTCAGGAATGATTTCGACATCTTGCTCCTCTTGTTCTTTATCTTTATCCTACAGTCCCAATTGTTGAGTGAATTGATCATATTGTTTCAATAATTGAGAGGAAACATTAAGATCAGCAGAATCTATAATTTTCTTAGTAGTTTCTTTTGCTCCCGATTACGTGTCTGCTTTCTCTGTATCTGTTCTCTACTCAATGGTTTTGCTATCCAATCCTCCTTTTTGATTATGTACTTTAGTATCAGTACTTGTGCATTTTTCTATTGTTTGAGCAGTGGACTGCTGATCAGTATTTCGATCGGATTTACCATCAGTATTCCCTTTCTGAGCTTCAGGTTTTCCATCGGTGCCCATCTTTTCGGTATGTACAGTTGGCTGGTTAATAGCCGATTATGTAATGACTTTACCGGCAGATGTTTCTCCTGTCGTTTTGACAAATGTATCCTCTGTCTCTGACCCTTGTATAGGAATTCTCAGTTGGTCTAGAGGAACTCTCAACAATCTTTGCTTCTGAATAACAAAAATTTATTCATTTCTTCCTTCTGGAATTTAGACTTGGCTAAATCATAAATTTGAGTAAAATCATTCAACGAAATAAACAAATCATCAAACTCATCTGGTTCATGCTCAAACCAATCAATTGAAACTGAAGCAATAACATTAAAGGCTATCTGTCGCGATTCATACTGTCTCCCTAGAGTGGTTGCAAATTTACAACCCTTTATTTTGGTGACTTCCTTTTCTGCATGTTTGAAGTCATTTAAAGTAAACTGACCACAATTGAATGGGAATTGAGGCCACATTCTCTTCTTACTGTTGTTTAAAGCTCTGGATATTCCTTCAACTATTAATTGATAGGAAATTTCCTGGGCGAGAAGTTTGTCTGGAACAATAAGAGGAAGAACATGGGGTTCCACAATACTCCCAAAAATCCTGATGTATGTAAATTTCTCCTCTCCAAACCAATCTCCTATTGAGGATAAGTCGGCTTTAGCTTTATCAGAGAATCTAGGAGGGAAGTGATTGAAAATGGTTTGAAAGACAGGGATAAGGAAACCATGGCATATTCTATACACATTATCTTGGAAATGAACTTTCCAAAGAAGTTTATGATATATATGAATTGGGTTAGGGTCTTTGGGAGTCCATCTCCATCCTAACAAGGGAAATTTGGAATTAAAACAAAGAGCATCTAGAATATAGGCACAAAAGAAAAAAGGAGTGGATTTCCAGCGGTTTTATCTTGTCTGTACTCAAGTATTCTATTAGCCATTCTATCAGAGAGAATAACAACCTAGTCCATAATGTCGGAATTGACAGCAGCTAGGATTAATGGGACCATTTGTATAGAAAACCTAGCGGAATTATCATTACCAAATAATCTACACATCATGGCAGCGGCATAGCAATACGGAGGTAAGAGGGAATCTACATAATACATACCGGATGCTTCATTTCTGTGCTTCTCAGGATTTTTCCTCCAATATTTGATAGGATCAGATTGAACTTTATTATTATCAGCGAACTCTTTGATAAATTCTTTGTTATACACCTTCTGCGGATCAGGAAGATGATACATAGCCTTAATGTCTTCTACTTTAAACGACCCAAAAGACACTCCAGAAGCTGAAACAAACGTTCTATCCTTTATCTTCACACTATCAATGACCCATCGAATTACATCATAATAAGGCATGATGCTTGCTCTGGCTGCAATTCGATGCAAAAATGAATTTGCAAGTGATTTTTCAGTAATCTCAGAGTCGGAATCTGAGCTATCTTCGTCTGGAACTGATGCCTTTTCCACTGTGACTTTGGGGTTTTCTTTCTCCAATAGATTGTAAACTCCTTCCCACATCATTCTTCCGAGCCCTTGGCATGATGTATCTATAACTAATCTCAGTTTTGTTGGCTTTTATTTTGAAACTTTAGGAGTCTCAACAAACTTAACTGGAACAGCGGTCTTGGCTCTTGTTGAGGAGGTAAATCCCCTCTGCGGACAGAGGCGATCCCTACTAGCCCAGCAGAGGTCTAGCAACAATCAAACAATGTTATGACGCAAGCTCCTAGTTACGAATGGAAGGACTAGGAATAGAAGCCTACCTGGATTCCAACGCTATGATCTGAAGAAGAAGCGTCCCCGTTCCTCAGCCTCGGCAGATCACAATCCCTCCACGATCTCCGCGGATGAACACCTGCACATGGAAGAAACGAACAGATACAAGCATAAAATCCAATACACGTAACTAAACATCAGTCAGAAAGGATGTTACTCGCATTAACATGATGGAAAACGGAGTGGAACCATAATCATAATCATCTATTAAATAATGAACGAAGAAAGATTACAACCAAGTTCTGACGTCGCGGTCTCCTTCGGACGGGTCTTCGGTCGTCCACGTCTCGCAAAGCTCGCTAAGGAAAGGGAAAACCTCTCCGGAGTCTCTCGACAATGGTCTCCTTACTTGAGTCGGCCTTAAGGGAAAGAGAGGATTCTTTACAGCACAAAGGCTCTTGGGAATATGGAGATTCAAAGTTTAGGCACTTCAAGACTAGCTTGCCATGGGATTGAGCAGGCTTTTATAGATGGGGAAGGAGGGAGTTGGGACCCCTATTATTATGGGATTGGCCCTATCAACAAGGAAGGTTCCATGGGAGGTGGCAAAACCAATTCCCTTCCATAGAACTCCCGCAGCCAAACCTCCCAACTCAAGATAGGCAGTGGTTTGTGAGTTTGTTTGAACTCAACTTCCGCCATCCATATTTAAAAAACAGTCCCTAAAATGGGTGGCGCGATTGCTGCTCTATGACAAAGCGCCAAGTGGCGCGACCTCTTTACAGGATTTCCCTGATTGGCGCGAGCAGTGAACTGTCTACCCGCGCCAATGCAAAAAGAGCTGTTTTTCATGGATTTTGCAAGGAGATGTCTCAAGGGGAAATGAAGCTCATACTCAGAGGGATGCATTGATGATGTTTTCAAGGCATGACAGTGTTCACAGGTCACATAATGGGTCCCCCATTGTGCGGGACGGGGAATGGTAAGGACGGTGACAAATTACTGTGTAACAGATGCCCCCTAAAGCATGAGGCCCGAGAGAGAGAGGGGTGAAATGCTTTACGAGAACATGTCCAACTGAAGGCCCACCGTCGGAAAACCTGCACAGAAAGATACAACTGATATCTCAAGTACATGATGTATATATATGGTATGGACGCAGCCATCCGAACAGAGTATGCTATAATCCGGATCCAGGGTATGGGCGCAGCCATCCAACTAAGACCAAACAAATAGACTCAGGTATGGTCGCAGCCATCCAATCAGTGAGTCATGTACATAATGATAATAATCCACAATCGCAGCCTGGATTACAACAGACACAATCCAGGGTCTTGCGCTCCATCCCGACCCAACAAAGTACAAGTTCAAGCATGTGAATATGTGAGCTGAAGTCGAACATGCAAGAACATCGTCTGATTACCAGCCAATGATGAAAGCTGTTAACAGACGCGAGAGAAACCACCAATAATGACAATGGTCCTCAAGGTACTACATGTACAATCTACGGCGTGCGAATAAATGAGTTGACGTCGAACACCCGCAGAATCACTCGATCGGAGGTCAATAATGTAAACCTCACGTCGAATGCAACGAACCTGCCATGAGGCATGCAAGCTCCAAGGTACCATTAGGAGTCTCTAGACCAACTTCCTGGATAATGAGTTGAAGTCGACAGGAAGTGACCTTGATCGAAGGTGGGCCATAATGATTCCCACATCATCGACACGAGACAGAGGAACATGATGTTTTTGTTGTGAATCAGGATCGCATGAGAAACAGAGGAAGGTTGATGTTTGCAGAGGTCAACTTCTCTTGAACATAAGAACGGCATGACAGTGAATTTGGCAGTATTTGACATCAACGAATTAGAGGTCATGGCGACGAGGCAGTGAACAGATGAGAGGTCAAAAAGGATTACCCAAACCCACAGAGGCAAAGTGAAGCAACGAGATGAGATGTCCCCAACCCGACACAAATGCAGACAAGTGCCATGTTCAAGAGCGACATACTGCCGACGACAACGACGATGGTTCCATTTTTCCCCCACCATTTCTGGCGAGTACCCCAATTATTTTTAATAACAAGCTTGAAGGAGATAGCATATGCTTGCAATATAAGTTCGCCCTTCGGGCGAATCCATCCTAGTGTATTTAACGAGTCCTAGGAAGGAGGAACTCGGAGAACGTCATTTCGACTAGATCCGATGTCATCAAGGTTTAACGAGTCTGACAAAGGAAGAACTCGGCGTCTTTTCATGTTTAGAGAGTTTGAAAAGACAGCGGAAAAGAAAACTCCACAGGTCCCTTTTCGTAAATAGTTCCCCAGATCCGAAAAGGTAGAAAACAATATCCAAGAAAACCTCCTAGTCGCGATAGGCTAGGGTATTCCTTTTTCGTAATCAATCCATCCCAACCCGAAAAAGGGTTAAAATTATACTGGGTGGATGTCGATTCGTGTCCATTTTAACGAGATCGAAACGACAAGGGCCTCGGCAATCTTTTCATATTTAGAGAGCTAGAAAAGGGCTGAAATATGACTCCAGAGTGACTTTTTCGTGTATTTACCGAGTCCGAAAAAGTATAAAATACAACTCGTTTCCATCATTTAAGTCGCAAAAACCTGCTGCTGCACATACCAAACAAGCGTAAAATCCATTTTCGACATAACATATGCAAATATTTGATAAAAATAACTTTTAAAACTCATTTAATGTCAAAAAAGTTATAAATATGTCAAATTGGTAAAAACAAAATTACTTTTTACTATTTACCTTGGTGGAAAGCAACAGTGGTCCTTTTGGAGCAGAAACTTCTGACGGTGATTGCGACCAATCCAGTTAACCATTCAGCTTCTCGTCTGTCACAGGTAAGAGGTGCTCTTTTGCTCTTCATTTTCATTCATTTTTTAATAGCTTTCCCTTAAAAATCAGTTTTGTGTGGTCATTTTTAGAATTTTAGGGCTGCGCCCATTGGCGCGGGTATCGGGCACGGACCCGCGCCAATGAGCTCTTTTTTATAAAGGGCTCGCGCCACATGGCACGACTGTTCGCAAAACAGCCGCGCCAGCGGCCGAACCTTAAATTCCGCCCAAAATTTCGACATTTAGACCAAATTGTTTGGAATTTGAAGCTCATCAAAGATCTAACTAAGGGTTTTTGACCATGTGAATGCAGATAATCACTCAAAATGGCAATCGAATGGAAGGAACGAGAGCACGGAGAAGAGGATGAACAGGCCATGCAAAGCCAAGCTTGCATGAATGCACTTAGAAACTGTGGATTGAAGAAGTTCTTCCTCACGCCATGTTTACGAGCTCAGCCCGAGCTCCTCCAGTATTTAATCAGTATCTGGGACGAACAGGAACAGGTGTTCAGGTTACGAGACCAGGTGTTAGAACTGGAGGTCACTGACATTTATTTCATCACTGGATTGTCCCGCAGAGGTCCAATCCCTGTACTGACTGGGAGCAGACCATCTGGGGAAAAGATGGAAGAAGTAATGGCACGGGTGTGCCGAGGGGCACAAACAGGATCAGGAAGCAAGAAGGTGGATATCCACACCATCCCTGGTCTAGCACTGAGAGTAGTTCTCCATACCATTACGCGGGCTGCTGGGTCGCAAGCTCCGCACGAGGCCACGAAGACCCAACTCCTGCTGGCCTCATAATGCATGGGTCCCTTACTGTTCAACTGGGCAGAAGCAGTAACTATCAACATGAAAAGGCAGCTCACAAAGTGCAAACAGGGGAAACTGAAACAGTTCGGGTATGGTTCCATCTTGGTATCGTTCATTCTGGAACGCTTAAAATTCTTCCAGGGCCAAGGGGCCGCAGTGGCGAGTCCGATACCATGAGAGCCAAGAATGGCTCGCTGGGCAGCATTGATTCCCAGATCTGGAGGTGGCCAACAGATGTCCTAGAGGCTAGAGTTTTTTAGGTGGTTACGGCGCCAGCTAATTGTCGTGGAAGACTGGCCCTATTCAGGAACTAACTTTACTGGGGACCCAGATCTCCCACTACCAGAAGGAGATGACTGGGACGAGGAGCTGGGTAAGACCTCATATTTTTGATTTTATGTTTTATTGTTTTTTTGTTAATACACATTCGTCTTAACACAATTATATATGCATGCAGATGTAGGACCTGAGAGACCAGTCGGGATGTCTCCAATCTCCCGGAGGACACAACTCACCCCTGAGATTCAGGGAGAAGGCACTGGAGGAGATGAACTGATCCAGAACCTCGAGGGGATTGCCCACGGGATCCCAGACTATGCCCGGCTAGTAGACGTACCGATGGCATACCAGCGCCACACGGTGGGAGTTCCGAGTCGGATCCACCGAATCCTGAGGCGCCTAGTGCGTGCAGTTACGTGCTATCATGAGCACCATGCGGATTAGTCCTTAGGATTTATACCACACCTATTTTTTGAGAGACATAGTGTCTCAGGATGTACTTAAGACGATTATGTATATTTTTTGAGTTTTATGTGACACACTCTATGTAAACATTTCGATATCTATATATATACATATCTATTTCTGGATGAGTCTTTCTTTACATGTGATGATGATTTATAAATTGCGCAAATGTCTGTCTAATACCAAATTTTCTACTGCATTTGTTAATGTAGTAAAAATTCCTTTCCAGTAATCGAATACGCAAATACAGACGTAAGATGGACGGGTTCCTTACCGAATAGTGTCCGTTCAGCTGTAACACTACAAGTTGTGAATCTAGGTACACGAGCAATTCACGGATACTAAGGTTTACTGCCTCGGTTAATAATTCCAACACGGCGCTATATTTCGTGATATTGTTCGTGGTATGTCCTAAACACACACCTTGTAGGTCAATCAACTCACCAGCAGGATCGTAGATTACCCAGGCTGCGGAAGACAGATTCCTTGTACTGCGGGAGGCACCATCCGTGAAACCAACAAATGGATGAATAGACATCTGCACAACCAGGAAGACCCGATCAGCAGAAAGATGTTTACAAAGCACACCACACTATGCACACAAATGACAATCACACACCTATGTACACACACCACACCAAGAAATCACTTCAGGCGTAGTACTTTTTAAGGTACAGCCCATTTCTGGGCTGCGCCAGCGGAACTCCTTCGTAATCTATAAGCTCGTAGGCCCCATTTTTCAAGACGCACTTTACTATATAGGGACCGTGCCACATAGGCTGGAGTTTACCGGCTCCAATCTTATCATGTGCCTGATCGTACAAGAGGACGAGGTCTCCTTCAATGAAAGAACGAGGAGAAACAGATTGATCAAAATGAGATTTGACCCTCTTCTTTTGTGCTTCGATGATCAAAGCAGCTAGTCGACGGGTTTCATCCAACCGTTCGAGATACAGAAGTCGTTCTTCCTCAGGAGAGGTATCCGGTAAGAGCTCCACAGCTAATTTGAGCGAAGGAATTTCACATTCAACTGGCAGAGTAGCTTCCAGACCGTACACCAATTGGAATGGTGTGAACCCGGTTGCACTCTTAGCAGATGTTCGGTATGCCCAGAGAGCTGAGAACAGTTGGAGATTCCAATTGGATTTATGAATCCCAACTATTCGCTGAAGCATAGTGACCAAAACCTTGTTCACCGCTTCAACCTGACCATTCGCTTGAGGGTAGTATGGTGTTGAGCTGTTGTGACGCAAGCCCAACATTGAAGTCAGCTCCGTCATCATGTAATCACGGAAATGAGTACCGTGATCAGTGACGATGGCTTGAGGAACCCCGAACCGTGCAATAACGTGGTTGAATATAAATGAAGCAGTCGTTTTCCCGTCAGCAGCTAGTGTAGGCATCGCCTCGGCCCACTTAGTGAAGTAGTCGACGGCGACAATGATATACGCATGCCCCCCGGCCGAGTGAGGGTTACACGTCATAAAATCCACGCCCCATTTCGCAAAAGGGCCGAAGGTAATAACGGGATGTAATGGCAACGGCGGCGTGCGCATCTTGCGCTGAAAAATCTGGCATGGATGAAATTTACGGACTGCAGTGATACAATCCTTGAATATAGAAGGCCAGAAATAACCTGCCCGCAGAATCTTCTGGGCAGTAGCATACCCAGACATATGTCCGCCACAGGCGCCACTGTGGCAGTCATTTAAGACTTTCTCAGCCTCTTCCAAGGTAAGGCATCGTCGGAGCACCGAATCTACTCCAATGCGATATAAGGTATCTCCTACTATACGATAGGGTTGGGACTGGTGCCAAATCCGACGACGGGCAGTTTTATCCAGCTCAGACCGAAATGTCGCGGTCTGAAGATACACTATGATGTCACCGTACCAAGGATCACGAGTATCGATAAGAAACAGCGTTTCGTCCGGTATATGGTCTTCAGAGTGTGAGGGAACAGAGTCTGTAGGGAGAGAACATATCAAATCCGCGAAGACCAGTGATTTAGTTGACTTGGCAGTGGTGAACTCCAAATCAAACTCCTGCAGGATCACGATCCATTTGGAGTACTTGCTCCCTAGTAATTGTCTAGAAAGAATATACGTCATAGGGTTGCAGTCTGAAACCACTGTTATTGTGCGCAAAAGGATGTAATGGCGAAAGCGTTGTACGGCGTGTACGGCTGCTAAGGCCAACTTCTCAACATGTGCATAACACGTTTCCGGGTCGAGAAGGTTCCGAGATAGGTAATAAACAACATGTTCGTCACCGTTCTCGTCATCCTGCACCAAGACCATGGCGATGGTGCTTAATGCGGCGGCTAGATACAAAGTAAAGTCGCGGTGGTAGTCCGGAGGACGAAGCAATGGAGCATTGACGAGCAATGTCTTCAGCTTCTCAAAGGATTCTTGAGCAATTTCGTCCCAATGAAAGGGAACATTCTGCTTTAACAAACGAGTGAATCCTTTGGCCACCTCGGCATAATTCGGGATAAAGCGCCTAAGAAAATTTGCTTTCCCTTGCAGACTCTGTAACTGATACAGGGAGGAGGGTGATGGGAGATTTACGATGGCCTCAACCTTTAGAGGGTCAAGGCGAATTCCGTCCTTCGAGACTATAAAGCCTAAAAGACGGCCAGAATCAACGCAGAAGACGCACTTATGAGGATTGAGCCTGATATTGTAGCGTCTGCAACGAAGAAATATCTGGCGAAGATGCTCAGGATGGTCCTCTCGCTTACCCGAATGGGCTGGCAAGTTGTCCAGATAAGGCTGGACAATATGGCGAATGTCATGAAAAGCGTAGGACATCGCACGCTGAAATGTAGCGCCAGCGTTTTTTAAGCCGAACGGGAGTTTTTTGTACGCGAAAGTGCCCCACGGACAGATGAATGTGGTCTTATGTTGATCCTCAGGTGCAATATTGATTTGGTTATAACCTGAGAAACTGTCCATTAAGGAATAGATCTCACTCCCGGCACATTCGTCGATGATCTGGTCGATAAACGGAGTGGGATAATTATCTTTAGGACAGGCGCGATTGATATTGCGATAATCCACACAGACTTGAATTGTACCCTGCTTTTTATCGACAGGGACAATATTGGACACCCATTCTGTAAGGGGGATAGGATAAATAAAACCCGCGTTCAGAAGTTTTTCAACTTCTGCCTTGATAGCGGCGGCTTTCCGAGGATGCATGGGACGTAAGCGTTGGCGCACGAGTTTCGCACCTGGATAGGTTGGAATCTCGTGCACGACAATACTAGGATCGATTCTCGGCATTTCCTCGTAAGACCATGCGAAAAAATCTCTGAATTCTTTGAAAAGCTCAGCATAGACTTGAATCTCCTCGGGAGAACAAGTCACACCCACATGAATGTTCTCAACAATCCCCGGTTTAACGAAGATGTTGATTGGAACAGTTTGAGTAATGTTACTCAGATTACCCTCCGAAAAGACCTCGTGCATTAAGATCGGTGTTTGAAGAGGAGGGGAAGGAACCTGAGTAGCATAACGCTCCAGACAATCAGTCATTGCCCCCAAGCTGGGCATAAACGAGGAGCGATGATGTCCATCGCCCTAGGGCAGTTCCTCAAGAGACATAGTTTCAATGATAGCCTCATCTGAAGGAAAAGTCTCTCTGAGAGGATCAGGTGAATCATCCTGACCAAGCTAGGGGGATTGCGAGTAGACGTCGAGAGCCATGCTCATCGGAGCATGCTGAGGAGGTGGAGGGTCCGATGCAGCAAAAATCTCACAGTAGCTGATCTCTACTGGCGTTAGAGGCATGGATTCTCCAAACTCATATACCTGCTTAGGTGTAGGAATAAGCTAGGGGTCATCAGTCCTGGAAAACATGTTGACTTGAGCGGTATTCGGTGGCGGTGCAGGGAATATACCCATGAGGACTGGGTCTTTGAAAACACCAGGTCCTATGCTGTCTGGGGGATTTGGAATTTGATCCACGTATGGCACGTTGTTCTCAGAGCTAGAGGTAAAAAATGACAACTGATCCACCGTGACAATCTTGCCCTCGTGAGGGAACTTAATGAATCGAAAGACGGTAGACGGCACGTAGAGCATGGCATGGGTCCAGCTGCGGCCAAGAAGTATATTGTAGTTGAGTTTAGCGTCAACCACTTCTACTTCCACGTTGACAGTTTTTCCCTGTAATGTGATCGCAAGACTCTCGAGAACTCCCAGGGGTTTAGACTCCCGACCATCAAATGCCTCAAGGGCATTGGGAGATGACGACAAGGCCGGAGAGCCGATGGCCTTCCAGCAAGCGGAGGACATAACGCAGGTAGATGCACCCTCATCTATGACGGCCCTATGAATGTTCAGACCGTTAATCCCGACTTGAATGACCAAAGCGATTTGATGTGGAAGCCGGGGAGTAAAATTCTCCAGATCGAAGGTGAGAAGGCTCGATTTGGCGGGATCGATACCACCGATTGCAGACAGTAAAGCCTTCCGTTTTGAAGGACAACTTTGAAGAACCTCAAGTGCAGACATGGCACATGGCGCCTGTGCCAGATCCTCAACGATACTGTAATGTTGAGCGGCACGAGCATTTGGATTGTAAGAGGATCTTCGAAGAACACCCTTGGGAGGTGGTTTCACAACGGGTTCGGAAGTCGGCTTCTCGATTTCCAATGGACCAGAGGCAGGTGGGGGAGGCGGCCCTTCCGCAACTGCCTTCCCGGGTGCCTGCCGCGGTTCATTGTAATCCTTCGACCGTGTAGCGATAGTGATAGGTGCATTAGTCTTCATCATGAAAACCTGAGACCCAAACGGTGCAGATGGTGACGCCTGTTCGACCATCTGGGTCTGCTGAGATGGAAATGGCTCTTTTAAAACAGCCAGAGTCCCTTTAGAGCCTTTAAGAAGCTGACTAACCTCGAACCGTCGTGGACAATCCTTAGTGTAATGGTCACCTTCACAGATGAGGCAAGGGAATTTCGGCTTACGTTGGGAGCCATCCTCAGTTCGAGATTTAGATTCCGGCTTTGGGGCATAAGATTTTGATTTGCCTTTGCCCTTCTTCTTCCCCTTGGAGGATTTGTCGGCAGGATTGGCCTAGACGGCATTCACCTCCGTGGTTTTACCAGAATCGGATGAGACGGGATTAGCAGAGGTATTGTTGGAAGAATTAGCCTTCTGCTTCCCATTCGAAGACTTCTTCGAATTTTGAGAGACGGAACCAATGACACCATCCACCGTAGGGGTAGGCAGAGCCTTAGTGGTTCCGGGTCGTGGAGCATCAGTCAAGATGTCATAAAGCGTGCCAGACTGCGAATAGACAAGATCTAGATACTGGGCATGCGCGATAGCTTGTTCCTTCGTCACACACGCTCCCATCGCGATATCCTGAGCGATTTTATTCACAAAGGAGGTGGTGAACCAGTGAGTCAAAATCTGATCAGGTATGTGAAACTTGATCAGTCGACGACGGCGCCGCCACTCATGAATGTGATCCGAGATGTGAGTGGCCTTGTCCTGCTTCAGAGAAGTCAGGAGGTGCGTCCCGGCCTCATACCGGACCGGTAACTGGAAGTGCGTGAGGAAAGCCATAGCTAACGAGTTGAAATCCTGAAAAATACCACGGGATAACTCTATGTACCACTTAGCAGCAGCTCCTGTTAAAGTACGCTGGAAAAGACGCAAACGAATCGAATCGTCGACCCAAGAGTTAGACGAACACCAGAGGTGGTACGTCATCACATGCGCCTGGGGGTCTTCGCCAGCTTTGCCCTCAAACTTGGGACAATCTCCTGGTATCTTGGTGGGAACCGGAGGCCAATATGGATTATGTGAAATCGAATCATTGGTCAGTTTTGAAACGTCCGGCAGGTCCAAGGTAGCCAGGAACGACAATGGAGGGTTAACTGCCATGCCAGTCCCAGGATAAGGTCCGGTACCCATGCTCCACGATGGTTGTGAATATCCCTGCCCCCACGGGTTCTGTCCCGCAGGATTCTGACCGTAGGGGGCATAGTTCGTATAACCAGACTGATTTGGATTCTGGTAACCATAGTGCGGGGCTTGATAACCAGGGTTCGGGCCCTGATTAGGCGTCTGCCCCGTATAAGCAGCGTTTGGATTTGGCTGCTAAGCGTAGGTAGAACCGGGTGGAGGAGGATGATACTGAGAGCCTCCGGGGTGGTTATAGTTTGGTTGAGACTGACCATGAGGATAATAACCACTCTGAGGATGAGTAGGCTGCTGATAAGTGGAACCCTGCGGAGCTTGGTGTGTAGGGCGCAACTGTTGATTTGGCTGCGGCATTGAATGAACAGGCTGTTGAGCAGAGTGAACGGAATGAGAGGGATGTCCTAAATGAACAGGTTGGCCCGACTGAGAGGGCTGGCCTGAATGACCAGGCTGGCCCGGATAACCAGGCGGCGCTGGTTGCGCAGGTTGATCTGGTTGTAAGTGAGCCCCAGGTTGTACCGGATGGGTCGGCTGGCCTGGAGGTGGAACAGAACCAGGTGCTTGCTGGAAACCAGTTTGGCCTGAAGCAGAACCATAGGGTGGTCCTGGCTGATATGCAACGTTAGAAACAACAGGATACTACGGTTGCATCGGTAAAGAAGGCTGGACTTGCCCCCCAGGACCATAGGCCGGTCCCGGTTGATACCCCAGCTGAGGCTGAGCAGGTTGACCAGCAGGGCTATAATATGGTCCTTGCGGATTGTACAATGGCCCTTGCTGGCCCGCAGGGTAGCCTTGGATGGGCTGTCCCTGTGGGTCATACAGATAGCCAGGTTGGCCCGTAGGTTGGCCTTGGAAGGGTTGTCCCTGCGGGTTATAAACCTGGTTGTACGGTAAACCTTGAGCATACAGATAAGCCTCAGGAGCAGGAAGGCACAAAACCTCCCCGTGCTCGTCAAACTGACCTGGGAAAGCATACACGGGAGTGCCATCCTATGCATAGTGTGAAAAGAAAGATCGGTAAGGATCTTGGGGAAACTATCCAGCTCCGGCGTTCGGCTGTTGCAAAAACAACCGATACTCCTCCGGAGAGATATTCTCCGGTATAGCAGTAGCTAGATAAACATCTTCAGGAGTTGGCCCAGCCCTAGTGGCAGATGCTGAGACAACAGAAGAAGAGGCAGCTACACAAACAGTGGGCCGAACGGGAACAGAAGTGACGGGCGTCGAAGGGGACACCCCGGGTGTAGTGACAGCTGGCCTCGAAGCAGGAGATGATATTCCCATAGAGGCAGCAGCTGAAATGATCTGACCCAGAGATTTGTATCCCTGTGGTAAAGAAGGACTGGCTGACGACATGGTAGCCAGCTCAGTGTCGTCTCCCTCAAACAATCTACGCGGGATGCGCTGATAGTCATCAGACGCCGGAATTTCCTCACTAGAATCACTCATGGTTGATCCTGCCATTAAATCACGCAACAGACGGTGAGGACTAGGAGGAAAAACAGCAGCAACAAACGGTGAACCCGATGTAAGAGAAAGGAAATCAGCTCCTAATCTCAATTCAGACACAAAGTCCGAAAAGGGCCAATTGAACTCAACTGGTCCTCCAAAGGGTTGCTCGGCGAGAACCGGTCCCCCGTCAGGAAACTCGGAAACAACAGGCTGTTGTGGTTCAACAGAAGGCTGAGAAGCTTCTGAAGAATCTTCCGTGTAAGGACTACCAGTAGACGAAACCGAAGGTTCCGCCACCGTGGCAAAAGACTAGAAGAAAAGCGCAAACACACACACGGGCTGAAAACGAGTTAAGACACACGATCAACCGGTCAACAAGCAATGTCTACATAGGTGTGTAATCGTATGCGATTAATTTTACCACATTGGAAAGTAAGAAATTCTACCGTTTCATATTTTAAGAGTCGAGAAACGATAAAAAGATTACTCTATCTCTTTCAGAGTTGACACAAGCGTGAAAGGACAAGCGCTTGACGGTCTTTTCAAGTTTAGGGAGTCAGAAAAGACCAAATGACTGCTCAGGAAAAACTAGGCACAAAGGGTGTACCAAATATCCGTGAACTGCAATATACACCTTGGTTTCAAAAATGAAACAGAAATCGACCAAGGACTTTCCGTACGTGCAAGTAGTCTCCCCAAATGCTGTGTTCGGTGTATCACGGGTATAGGGCGGCAGACTCGGCTTCCTGTGGATAAAGGATTGAAAACCTAGAGGGGTCTCCCTTTATATACACGACGGTATGGGGAGCGCAAGTCCGTACTAGCGCTGTCTAAAGCCAACAGGTGAACAACAGCTGCTAGGTTTAACGACGCCGGAACACGTCTCTAGCCTAGACCTTCTAAATGTGTTTCGTTAAGTTCCAATGCTGCCTTAGGTTAATTGAAATAAATTTTACAGTTGATCTTCAATTAAGTTTCAATTTTCAGGCCCTATCGTATGTAGTGTCTCGAAAGACTCCTAAATGCAAAGCTATATGCCACAGTGCAACATTTCGTTCGATGAAAACTAGTTAGAGAAGAGTTGAGAGCTTTTACACAAACGAAATGGACGGAAGACAAACAATGAAATCTCTAATGCAACTAATGCAATTGAAAACTTTTCATTCAAAACACTAATCACTAGCAAGATGGAAAAGATCACAATTTGCACTAATTAACAA
This sequence comes from Pinus albicaulis, assembly GCA_034641835.2. NCBI lineage: Eukaryota > Viridiplantae > Streptophyta > Pinopsida > Pinales > Pinaceae > Pinus > Pinus albicaulis. Next base: position 957,205,378 of record CM076584.1, on the reverse strand, counting down.
AAGAAAAAGAGAGATTTTTTATTTTATTTTCAATGTTCAATAGCTAATATGCATTAAACAAACTTGAAAACAAATGGAACAACTTGAGAAACGATTTCCAAGAGAGCGAAACAAACAAATTTCACTCAACAACACAAGTGATCAGATCCCCAAATCGACCAAAGTCTCTCAAAATGAAGAAAAGACTCAAAAGCTTCCAATGGACCGTGTGATCTAGGTCCAAGGCAAGACCAAACGAATTTCGAATGGTGGAATGAACAATCACCCAAAAATCGCAATAAAACAATGAACAACTACTTAGAGGATGTGGAGAATCAATCAGATAGTTGACAGGACAATCAAAACACCAAAACTCCCAAGGAGGGCTCGATACACTAAGCCACTAGATGCCCTAGGGCTTAAAACGTGAAATCGGTAGATAAAAGCAAACAACCAAAGGACAAAGGTGAATTCCCAGTCAAACAGGACTCCAACACACTCAGGCAGTTGGAAAATCAAGAAGAAAAACACTGATCAAAACCAGAGAGCTCAGAAATGAGGAAACTCAAAAAACTTACAGGGGTGGCGCGACTGTAAGTGTGAAACTGGCGCCAGAAAGCAATTGGCGCGGGCTGGACAAAGGTAATGTGCGCCAATTGGCGCGACTGTCGGGTTAAAAACCGCGCCAATCGAGTTTCTCAGCCAAAAATTAAAAACAAGCTACTCCAGAAGCAGACCAATGCAAGCTAAGCAAACCAAGAAGCAAAAACAGTGAAAGAACCCAACCCAGAAGGTTCATCAAGCAAGGAAAAACGTAAAAAAATCAAAGCGAGACAACACAAATGAGACAATGAAATCCAGACGATCCCCAGCGGAGTCGCCAAATTGTTGAGGAGGTAAATCCCCTCTGCGGACAGAGGCGATCCCTACTAGCCCAGCAGGGGTCTAGCAACAATCAAACAATGTTATGATGCAAGCTCCTAGTTACGAATGGAAGGACTAGGAATAGAAGCCTACCTGGATTCCAACGCTATGATCTGAAGAAGAAGCGTCCCCGTTCCTCAGCCTCGGCAGATCACAATCCCTCGACGATCTCCGCGGATGAACACCTGCACATGGAAGAAACAAACAGATACAAGCATAAAATCCAATACACGTAACTAAACATCAGTCAGAAAGGATGTTACTTGCATTAACATGATGGAAAACGGAGTGGAACCATAATCATAATCATCTATTAAATAATGAACGAAGAAAGATTACAACCAAGTTCTGACATTGCGGTCTCCTTCGGATGGGTCTTCGGTCGTCCACGTCTCGCAAAGCTCGCCAAGGAAAGGGAAAACCTCTCCGGAGTCTCTCGACAATGATCTCCTTACTTGAGTCGGCCTTAAGGGAAAGAGAGGATTCTTTACAGCACAAAGGCTCTTGGGAATATGGAGATTCAAAGCTTAGGCACTTCAAGACTAGCTTGCCATGGGATTGAGCAGGATTTTATAGATGGGGAAGGAGGGAGTTGGGATCCCTATTATTATGGGATTGGCCCTATCAACAAGGAAGGTTCCATGGGAGGTGGAAAAACCACTTCCCCTCCATAGAACTCCCGCAGCCAAACCTCCCAACTCAAGATAGGCAATGGTTTGTGAGTTTGTTGGAACTCAACTTCCGCCATCCTTATTTAAAAAACAGTCCCTAAATGGGTGGCGTGACTGCTGCTCTATGACAGAGCGCCAGTTGGCGCGACCTCTTTGCACGATTTTCCCCATTGGCGCGAGTACTGAACTGCCTGCCCGCGCCAATGCCAAAAGGGATGTTTTTCATGACTTTTGCAAGGAGATGTCTCAAGGGCAAATGAGGCTCATGCTCAGAGGAATGCATTGATGATGTTTTCAAGGCATGACAATGTTCACAGGTCACAGAATGGGTCCTCCATTGTGCGGGACGGGGAATGGTAGGGACGGTGACAAATTGCTGTGTAACAACTCTTCTCGCTCTCTTCGACATTTCTACGTTTGATGCTATTTCCCTTTGTCTATGAATGAAAGGGCTTGGTGTTCCTTGGCTCTGCAAAATAATAAACTTTCAGTCGTGACAAACAAGCAACTTGAACGGAACGATTATGAACTCATGATTCGTTATTTATTGGTTTCGTATAGCGCATAAATGTTCTTTTTGGGTCACACTCACGTATTAAAAACGAAATCATCAACCAAAATTCATTCGATTTGCTATTGAATACCCACGTACAAATGGAGATTTGGCGCTTGTGAAATATTATAATATTCACCTATCCTGAACTTTTCGAATGTAATAAATGTCATTTATCAATTGCATCGAAATTTTTCAAATGGCACATAAATATCACAATACAAATTTCTCGATTTGCCGATTGCGATTGAAAACTTTTCCGATTTCCGATTAGATTGTTTAGATCGCAATCGGGGAGTTTCAATCGAAAAGAATTGTTAATAGCTTTCTCCGATTTCCGACGGTGGGGTCCACCATATAAAAGTTTTTGTTATTTAAACAAACAAATGTTTGTTTTCTTTTGAAAAGCGTTTATTGTAATAACGCGCGTCGCATCGGGGAATTTTAATTTGACCGCAAAGAGCTTATTAAAGAGTATCCTGATCATGCAATTGCGACTGATCGCATCGCATCAAAATTATGTGAATGGATAACTTAAACTCTTTGCGATTGAAGTTTTGCGATCGAACTAATCGCATCGGAGGATTTGGGTTTGTATGATAAATTTCCTCTAAGGGTTTTCTCCGATCTCCGATTGCGATTGTTATTTATTGGACTTTTAAACTTGATTTGTTTTTTATGATAAGGTCTTCTATATTTGATCGGATCGGAAGTTTTGAATGTTGTATTTGGTTTGTAAACAAACAAAGATGAGGTTTTTCAAAACAATGAATCTTTATTTCTAAGCCTTTTATTTCTATAAAAATAAAAAGGGACCCTATTTCTAAATGAATTTTATTCTAAAATTAAGAAAAAGGGAGGGTTGTTGTATAGTACAACACAATGGAAAATGATAGTTGAAAACTATTGTCGAGCATTCCTCGCAAGTAATTTACTTGATAATGAATAGGGAAACATAATTCCATGGTTGAGGAAGGGAAAGGAGATCAATTCCTCTTCCCTTCTTGACCAACTATTCTTCTCCCTGCAAAAATTCAATTTTAAAGGATGGGTCACTAAATTTTTGATTGAACCACCTCTTCCCTTCAGGTCGGAGTGTTGTTACTCTGGAAATCACTTCCTCCATAATATGCAATCTTAGGCCTTTGACATTTTTCTGATTCCTATTCAAATTTTGAGCAAATTCCAACACAAAACTCTCATTCGACTCCTTCAATCGCTTGAAAAACTCAATCCATCGTGCTTCTCTAAAAAATTGATATGCTTCCGAGCATTTTTCCAAAGCCTCAATGGAATCTGGTTAATACCTTACTACTGCTCCTCCCATCCTTCGCTTTACAAACCCTTCACTAATTGTTGCAAAAATCACTATGAACTTTCGTCTACTTGTCTTGAAAATTCTTGAAAAATATGTGCAATGAGGGTGTAGAGTTGCTTCCTGGTTGATATCAGGGCGATATGAAAGGATATCAAGTTGGGAAAATGTGTGGTGTGTATTATCATTTCATAATTAATTCAAAGGTATGAAAATTTGACTTGGATATGCTTTGAATTAATGAGATGATCAGCCATGAAAATTTGTAATGATTAACAAGTTTTGTCACTTCAAATCGGGTTATGTCACGAATCAAAAATTGATTTGTTCCCCCCACCCAAATTAAATGCAAAGGTCGTCCTCAGCTGTCATAATGAAATGGCGTATTAACCACCATAACCGCTAAATAAATAAATAAACAATATTCTTTTTGAATGACTTACTAGGGGGTGATTTGATTGATATCGATGATGGAGTGTCGGTGATGATGATTATTGAAGTGGAAAGCTGCAACTGGTTTCATGCTATAGTCATATCCATTGGATCAGTTGTTACATATGTAATAGAAAAATAATTTCTCCATGATGGTTGAATAAATTGTAGTAGTACTTTATTAAAACAATGTATTCATTTAATATAGTTGGTGAATAGAGTGAAAACACTCTGTTAGGGTTTCATGTTGATCACTCAAATTGACATTGCAAACAGATTGAAGACCCTACACCAACCATGTGTCTTCCTTGCGGATCTCCTCGCAATACTGGTGGGTGAGTGGTCAAGTCGATGACAGGACCCTTGTCACAACTTGAGGGGCCGAAGTCCTTCTGAGATGCAGTGAACTGCACTCCTTTTGTCGAGGGCCACCCAACCAATGGACAGGGAAGATTTGATTATGTTGTGGAAACCCCTGTAACAGGGGCACAATGGAAAGCGAAAGAAGGACATAGTTGTTGCCTCCCAAAAGCCACCATCAATCCAAAAAATTTCATTCCAAATAAACGATTGGACAAGGCACTGAAAATATATGAAAGAACATGCCATGATCTACAAATTTTTATGGATCTTGCCCAAAGAGCAAGAAGTATTGATTTGGATCCAACACAAATGGGCTCCACGAGGGAAATTTGAACTTTGAATCTGAGCCAAGGGTTTTTTCACTATCATATTTGAAGAGATTCTGGAAGATTAGAAGAAAATATTTGAGAACGGGCCTTACTTCATGGGCAGTGTAGGTCTTTTTATCATATATTAGGAAGAATACTACAACCCAGAGAAGGATGAATTCACAGCTGCACCATTTTGGGTTCGACTATACTCATTACCAGATGACTTATGGGAACGAGACATTCTAGAAGGTATCGGGAACTAAATAGGAGAATTTGTCAAAACCTCTAAGGTCACTAAGCGTTGGCGCCATGCAACATATGCTAGGATTTTTTTTCATATGAACATATCCCAACCCCTGCCCGAATCCATATATCTGATCTATCATGATACCACCTAGATTCAATGACTTTATTATGAGAATGTCCTGTTAAAATGTTGGCATTTCCATGAGTATGTCCACCTATTTAGATACTGCCCACTAACCCTTGTAGAAGAAGCTGGGGCTACAACACATTCTCGAGATGATGAGATTTTCCAACCTGTGCATCGCAGGTGCATACGGCCCAATGACCCCAACCGACAAACCTACCAACCCGACCTCGGAGCCAAGCATCCTCCCACCCAAAGCCTCCCCAGCCACAACAGACATCAACTATGATGAATCCATTTGGAACTAACAATTCCCTTATGGCCTTGGTAGTGGAATATATAGCCTTAGTTCCAACCCAACATATGCCATCATCATCTAAGGAGATACCCAAATCTATGGATATAGACAAGTTTCTCACCATCCCAGGTGAAAAGATGGATACAAAGAGAAAAATTCCTAAACTCACTCTGGAAAATCGGTGGGTACAAGAAGTGTTGATAAATACAAGGAAGATACTAGAAGAAGAAGAGAAACATAACAGGTTAGGAGCTGAAGAGAAAAATATGCTGGAAATTTTCAAACGCTGGAGCAAGGCGGACATTAAAGAAATCCCAGGTAACCAACTATCCCACTTTAGACATATTTTTACTTAATGGTCATCCCAATCTGGCCATGTAGACCCCAATCTATAAGGCATATGCAAGGAGAGAAATGTTTTTAACATCGCTCTCCTAGACCCAAGGGGATCCAAAAAAAGTAAAAACGGAGGAAATCCACTAAAAAACTTATTCGAAAATTTGGAGAATTACTATTGAATTCAGTGCAAATGGGACAATTGACAGATTAATTTCTGAGATCCATACAGCCTCCTCAATGAAGATCATATCATGGAATATAAGGGACTTTAGCAGCCTAGGGAAGATCCGTTCCCCTAAAGAGAAAAAAGAAAGATATATACCTGAGATAGTTCTACTGCAAGAAACTAAGATGTCAGATGAAAAAGTCAAGGAACATATCCATCGTTGTTCGCAGAACAGACAGGCTATGACTATAGAAGCAATAGGGGTTGCAGGGGGTGTAGAAATTATTTGGGACCCTTATAAAGTTATAATAGCAGATTGGGTGGGCACAATATTTACACTATCAACCTCATTTCGACTGATCGACGAGCAACGATGGTAGAGCCTGACTATAGTATACGACCCTCGCATGCCATGAGACAAGTATTTGTTCCTAGCCCACCTTCAAAGCCTGAGTATGTCATGGGCTAAGGAATATTGGATCCTAGGAGGAGACTACAATATGATCTGAAACCTTGAGGTAAAGAGAGGGGGTGTTTGTAATATTCCTACTTAGCCTAAGCTAAGAGGAATATTAATTTTTGTTTTACTTTCTGTTGCATGAATAAATGAATAAAGGAGGACATGTAAAACTCTTGAAAATACTGGATAAATCAATGCTCATGTGAACAAAGATAAATTAGGGCCATGTAAATAAATAACTGCAGGTGTGAAAGGGGTTTCAACTGTGAGACTAGGTCAACCTTGACCAAATCTAAAGTGTTGTCTAGATTCAATGTATCTCATAAAGGGACAGTGCAGTTCTACAAGGAGGCCCCTCATGTGAAAGGAGCAGGGATAATTTTAAGGATGGAAAATTATCTTGAATTTTAAAAATTTGGCGAATCTTAGTAGTCCCTTATATGAAAACTATAAAATATTTATTGATATATTTGTAAAAGTATTCAAATTTATAATGATATTATAAATATTTTCTATATAATGTTGGCAATTTTTAATGTAAAATAATTTTATATTGTAAAATTTGGGCGAATCATTTTTATAAAAAAATGGAAATTGGCGAATATTTTTTTTAGAAAAGCCATGGAAAAGTAGCCCACCTGCGAATATTAGCCCCTAAAATTTTCCATGGAAACGAGCTAACTCATGAAGGTGGTTTAGGGTTTGCAAATCCTTTCATATTATAAAAAGAAGGGGAAGGCAGAAAAAGAAGGTTGTTGATTGATTATATTTTTGAGTATCTTGTCTGCTTAGACAAATACTATTCTCTATTGTTTAGTAAAGAATTGTTCTGCTTAGCACTTGGAGTTCCTATGCAGGGATTTCACCTCTTCCTTTGAGGATTATTAGAGGAGTATTTTCTGATTTGATCCAAAAATCAGGCTTGAGGCCAAGCTCTACTTCCAATTGCAGCGCTGATCCAGTGAGGGTTTTGGTGCTTTTGCAAGCCGCAGGAAGTGGGATTCTAGATCTGCAGAGATCTAGCTTGTTTTGGGAGCCTCTTCTCATGGAGTGTGTCTTTTAACCTCCTAGAATATTGCCTCTCCTATTTGTTCTTCAGATCTATATCTTGACAGCTAGCCATCTATGTTATTCAAGCTACAGTGCAGTTTTCATTGAGGAATTGCGTATTTTCATATGAGATTCTTCAGGGTGTTTTCACCCTAGTTTTGATGAGAGATCTTTGGTGCTGGGCTTTGCCTTTTACTTTGGTGATCCATGGATTAGCTTGCTGATCCATGTTCTGTGTAGATCTGATCTATTTTAATGAAAAGTCATCTTCAAAAATTTCTGAAGCATTCTGCAGTTCTAAAACTTAAAACTTAGATCTACACTGTGTTATGCATGATTTTGTTAAAACCCCAAGGGGATCTTGTAAATAAGACTATCTAGTTTCCATATCTGAAATGGAACTGACGTTTTGTCCATAGATCTTTCCTAGATCTGATTTGTAATATTCAGCTGCTGCAACTCCTTAAAATAACGTTTTTGAGCCATTTATGTAGTTATATATGTGTTGCAGCCTTCTTTTCTGAAGATTTATTGCTCTATTGTCTCATGTATTCTACTATATATTGAAAGTGCTTCATTGTAATTATGATTTGTTGTTGTACATTCATAATTTAATCATATTTTATGGCCTCCTGCTTATACTGTCCAAGACTACATTATTTCTGAAGCAGTTGTTGTGCATAGCTGCAGCCCCTCTTGTAGGGTGTTTTTAAGCTAGACTAGGTGGTGGGAGATCTGTTTACCACACCTAGTTTGATTTTTTTTTGCTCCCCTTTTGGATATAAACTCAGATATGTTTATCTAAGGGATCCAAGGGTTTTAAACTCATTTATGTGCATCAATCTCCCAGAAGTGCATTATTTTAGCAGTCTTGTTGTGCTATTCCAGATTTGGAATATTACAGTGGTATCGAAGCTCCTTTATTGGCATAGCCTGTGCTTTCCTTGGAGCATCACAGCCATGTTTAATTTAGAAGAATATGAACCTCTTACTGAGAGGGAGAAGAGGTATCATAATAGAAGTCACAAGAAGTATGATTATACTACTGAAGATCAAGACAAGGGTAAAGCCCCTGAGATTGCAAGTGACAAAGAAGGGGAAGAGTTTGCAAGAACTCTTTTGGTGGCCATGCAAGATCTTGCCAGAGAGATCAAGGAGATGAGGGTGGACAGAATGAGGGAATCTCTTATGAGATTTCATCTGGGAGAAAGCTCTGACATATCTCATCATGGGACTGGTCAACCAATGAATCTGCCACAAGCCCCACAAGCTTCACAACGCTCCACTATGCCTAATTTCTTGGCTATGGAGAATGAAGGACCTTAAGAACAAGATTCCCTTGAAGATTACTTTGTGGAGTATGATTCCTAGAGTTAGAGATTCAAGGATAACTTGAGTTTCAAAGACTTTTGTCACATCAAGGACAGAAGAAGACCAAGGCAGCAGTATAGAGATGGTGGTTTCTTTCATAATCAGGATAGACACCACTCTATGGGCAGATTATTTTTGCCCAAGTTTGATGGATCATCCTCCAGTTCTACCAAGGCATGGATAGAAATGCTGGATATTTACTTCTAGTTGAACAAGGTCCCTGAGACTGAATCCATCAATATTGCAGTGCTGCACTTTGAAGGTGAAGCACACAATTGGTGGTTCCATGGGTTGTCTACATTTGTACATAACAATGTGACTACCTATGTTGAGTTTACTAGAAGACTGGTGGAGAGGTTTGAAAATAAGGATCTTGAAGCACCCTTCATAAGCCTTGCAAAGCTAAAGCAATCAGGGGATGTAGAGACTTATATCTTTGAGTTTCTGAGATTATCAGTCATGGTCCCTGATCTATCTGTAGCAAGGAGAGTCTACACGTTCATCGATGGCCTGGAGGAACCTCTACATGGGTTGGTTAAATCTACCAAGCCCATCACTTTGCATGATGCCATTGAGAGGGCTAGAGACCTCCAAGATGCCTTGCCAAAAGTAAAGGCAACTTTCCAAAGCAAGGCCCCTCACTTTTCTAAGGGGAAGGATGGAAAAGTTGCTCCTCCCAAGGAGAGCTCTATGAAGAAGCCTCTTAATATTGATCTCAGGAGGGAATTGAGGAAAAATAAACTGTGTTTCACTTGCCAAGAGTCATGGGCACTGGGACATAAATGTGCTGCAGGAAAAACACACTACATAGAAGTCTTCTTAGATCTTGAAGAGGAAGATGAATATGATGAACCTAGGAGGGGTCACATCGCTACTGATGATGAGGAAGATCAAACACCATCCAGAGATGGGAAGGGAGCCTTTTCTCCAACAAGTGGGACTCTTGCCTCTTTGAGAGGAGTGCCTAAGTACTTGACCCTAAGAGTACAAGGTTCAGTCATGAATCAGAGAGTATCTGTTCTGATTGACAGTGGGGCAACCCACAACTTTATGGATGCTCATCTTGTGCAAAAGAGAGGAATCCCTACTGATAGTTTTGAGGGATTTTCTATTTTTTTCCCAGGAGATAGGACCATGCAATGCATGCAATATGTTCCATCACTCTCTGTCACTATGGGATCCTACACTCTGGTGGATCACTTCTTTTTAGTTGACATACCAGACACCAACATCATTTTGGGTGTCCAATGGTTGATTACCTTGGGGAAGGTTACCACTGATTGGAAAGCTTTGCAAATAGAGTGGGTGGACTTGAAGAGTGGGAAACCACAAATGATTCAAGGCATGCACACTCATCCTTCACCTAGTACTTCCACACAAACAGTAGAGATGGATTTGCGCTGTGGAAGCAGGGATCTCATAGTTTCTTCTCTCATGTTCATGAGGATGCTACAAGGGACATTCTTATCTAATGGAAAGCCACCTGGAATGCCATCAGATTCAGATTTTGTGGGAAAGGCTCCACAAAGTGCTGCTCCAAATATAGATCAAGGAAGGATTGGAGCAATGAGAGACCAAGTCACAGCGTTAGAGGGCTTGGGACAGCCCAAGTATGAGGGAGATCTTCTTTCTGCATCACTACCTCTCTCTCTCTCTCTTTTCTAAATCTACGTTGTGGGAGGAGAAGAATGGGAGGATCAACCTTCCCACAAAAAAAATTGGCATGTGTAATGTAAAAAATGAGATCAGCAACATGACAAGCACTTCCATGGATGTATCAGTAGCGATGTCATTGTTGAGCAGTGTGAATCTTTATTTGAAATCTCAACTGCTTGTAGAGAATTCCAAAGATCTCCACACAGGTATGATACTAGATGGCATGCAGCAAGAAGAGGGCTACTTAGTCCAAGGGGGAGTCATCTATTATCATGGTAAGGTCTTCTTGGCTAGAGCTTCCAAGCTCAAGCAGAAGATCCTACAAGGAGCCTATGAATAATTCTTCCTCAGCCATATGCATTCAATGAAGATCTATACCCTGATCATGAAGAGTTTTTATTGGGAAGGCATGAGAGAGGGATTACATCAGCACTTTCAAGAGTGAAATAGCTATGGAGTATTGGGGCGGCCAATGGACTCTTTACAAGAGTCATCCCAGCCAGCTCTTCCTTTGCTTGAGAGGAAGGGAATGCTCATGCACAACTCCATGTGTATGAAGGACTATGATGGTAAAGGATTTGATCATGCCAAGCAAGTTGTATTTTCTGATCTATTACATTCCTTTGCCATGTTTTTGCAGGATATGACTCCTAAAGGGAGTGAGAGATCATGTGGATCTCATAGCTTGTTGGGGGCCAATAGAAATTATAAGCTTGGCCACTCCCTTGTTGTGCAAAGGGAGATTCCTTTTCATGATGGGTGCTTCCCAAAGGCACCAAACTTATGTAACATCTTCAGCCATGTTAAGGTGACTCATGCAGCAAATGTGTGGTGGGAATGCCACTTACCACACCTGGATCTAATGAATACAAGATGTCCACTGCACTGGCATCACATGTGGGATTTTGACCCACCTCCTCAAGTTTAGATTTCAGTTTGCATATATGTAGTCTTGCTTCCATACTTGGATGATATAGTTGTACTATTTTTGGGATTGTATGGACAGAAGATGGGCAGCTTGTATGTACCACATGGTTTGGAACTTCTACCTATACTTCATGATACATGTTTTAGATGTAGCATTTCTTCAACGATGTTTATTTCTAGATTGGAGGTTTTTGTGGTCTAGTTTTTTAGATGTAGCACTCGGAATATCCACAGTATTCATTTTTAGTCTACTTTTCGAGTCTAAATCAAGACTCATCATGAGGACTATGATGGAGATGGACTACGTTTTGAGTTTTTCACTGCTGAAGGGATGGACTATGCACATATTATGTTGGCCTTGGAGGAACAATTCATGATGTATTGGCTTGTTGAGCACTTGCCTTATGATGAGGACTTGATCCTTGATGATGCCATCAATGGAGGAGGAGAAGTACTACATCTCTTACCCTATCAGTTGCTTGAGGACAAGCAACATTTTGGAGGGGAGGACTGTAATATTCCTACTTAGCCTAAGCTAAGAGGAGTATTCATTTTTGTTTTACTTTCTGGTGCATGAATAAATGAATAAAGGAGGACATGTAAAACTCCTGAAAAGACTGAATAAATCAATGCCCATGTGAAAAAATATAAATCAGGGCCATGTAAATAAATCACTATAGGTGTGAAAGGGGTTTAGGCTATGAGACTGGGTCAACCTCGACAAAATCTACAGCGTTGTCTAGATTTAATGTATCTCATAAAGGGACAACGCAGTTCTAGAAGGAGGCCCCTCATGTGAAAGGAGCTAACTCATCAAGGTGGTTTAGGGGTTGCAAAGGCTTTCATCTTATAAAAGGAAGGGGAAGGAAACAAAAGAAGGTTGTTGATTGATTATATTTCTGAGTATCTTATCTTCTTAGACAAATACTATTCTCTGTTATTTAGTAATGAATTGTGCTGCTTATCACTTGGAGTTCCTCTGTAGGGATTTCACCTCTTCCTTTGAGGATTCTTGGAGGAGTATTTGCTAATTTGATCCACTATCAGGCTTGAGGCCAAGCTCTACTTCCAATTGCAGCGATGATCCAGTGAGGGTTTTGCTGCTTTTGCAAGCTGCAGCAAGTGGGATTCTGGATCTATAGAGATCTAGCTTGTTTTGGGAGCCTCTTCTCATGGAGTGTATCTTTTAACCTCCTGGAAGAGTGCCTCTCTTGTTTGTGTTTCAGATTTTTATCTTCGCAGCTGGCCATCTATGTTATTCAAGCTACAGTGTAGATTTCATTGAGGAACTGCATTATTTTCACATGAGATGTTAAGGGTGTTTTGACCCTAGTTTTGATGAGAGATATTTGGTGTTGGGCTTTGCCTTTCACTTTGGTGATCCATGGATTAGCTTGTTGATCCATGTTCTATTTAGATCTGATCTATTTTAATGAAAATTCATCTTCAGAAATTTCTGAAGCATTTTGCAGTTCTGTAACTTAAAACTCAGATCTACACTTTGTTATGCATGATTTTGTCAAAACCCCAAGGGGATCTTGTAAATAAGACTATCTTTTTTCTAGATCTGAAATGGAGATGATGTTTTTTCCACAGATCTATCCTAGATCTGAGTTGTAATATCCAACTGTTGTAGCTCCTTAAAATAACGTTGTTGAGCCATTTCTGCAATTATATATGTGTTGCAGCCTTCTTTTCTGAAGATTTCTTTCTTTGTTGTCTCATGTATTCTACTGTATAGTGAAAGAGCTTCATTGTAATTCTAATTTTCTACTGTACATTCATATTTTAATCATATTTGATGGCCTCCTGCTTATACTTTCCAAGACTACGTTATTTCTGAAGCAGTTTGTTGTGCATAGCTGCAGCCCCTCTTGTAGGTTGTTTTTCAGCTAGACTAGGTGCTGGGAGATCTATTTACCGGACCTAGTTTGATTTTTCTTTTGCTCCCCTTTTGGATCTAGACTCCAGATCTTTTGATCTAAGAGATCCAAGGGCTGTAAAATAATTTATGTGCATCAATATCCCAAGAGTGCGCTATTTCATCAGGCTTGCTGTGCTATTCCAAATCTGGTAAGAAAGGTGGGAAAAGGAGAGAGATCCTGAGTGAACAAGCCCAATTCCATGAAGATTGTACCCCCTGTTCCTCCATTTCCAAATTTATACACTAGATCCAGAAGAGGAAGGTATGCAATAGAAAATAAGTCAAAATCACATGTGCTACCATAATTTTTGGAAGCACCTATTCAGAAAAATTTGCAGAAGGAGTATCAACCTACACCATCAGATGAAGAACTCCTTAAGGATGTTGGATATGAAATCAATAGAAAAAAGAAGAAGGAAGAGGCTAAACCTATTTCTAGCACCAGAAAGAGGCACACAAGGGAGAGCAATAATTTTAGGCTTAAATCAAAGGCTCTACTCAAGCCAAGCCTAATGGCAGGAGTCATTAATGTTGAAGGGAAACCTGAAGGTTCAAAGACAGAGAAAATAGAAAAATCCATGAAGAAAAGCAAGAACCCAACCCCTTCAGAACTACACTTAGAGCCCTAAAAAAGAATAAAAAAACAAAAGGGTTCTAAGGAGGACAAAGACCTTGTCAAGGAAGAAACTACAAGAGCAACCAGATCCAGAACATCAGCTGCCAACAACAAAACTGATTTAGATAAACTGGCTAAAGTTGCAGCACACTTAGAGGAAAGGTAAAAAGGTTTTTGGTACTAATCCATTTTTTCTTATCAGTTAAATTTTTTTAAAAACAGCCTAGGTGTCATGGAATACAAGTCAACACAAAATTTTCAGCATTTTTTGTGTATTTTGAAAAAGAAACATGTCGCTACCGGAATTTTTGGTAGCATTCTAGATTTTGTGCAATTACTAGTTTTTACTGGAATTTCTGGCAGCACCTGTTTTAACTGAATTTTTACACCTATCAGCAAGTTTTTCTGAGCCAGTTAAGGGTGGAGAAGAACCCATAACCAAATGGATAATACAAGTGATGGTCAGAGGTGGTTATGAGGTTGTTGGAGGTTTTATTAAATAAAACTACATGGTTATTAAAGACTCAAGACACAAGGAGAAAATTCAGCAAAAAAAGGGGCAGCATGACAGTACGTTCAGCATTCCACCCTAGAATTATTATTTTCTTCTTTCTTCGTCTATCCTTTCTATTATATTTCGATGGGATAGGGATGTAATGTCTTTTGACACATATGTTATGTTAGAATTAGTGTTTCCTTATTTTTAGAAGAGATGGAGTTGGTTCCTCGCCTACTATATATAGCACTTGTAAATACTATTTCCAGGTTGGATTTAGTCTACCTAAAGACTGAATATAATAAAAAACCCCCTTTTGCTTCATGCTGGAGGATTTTGTGACTCAAGGAACATCTAATGTGTGGTGTGTATCTTTTCTTTGTTAATTTCTTCTAAAATATGAATTGCAGCAACTAGTGAATTATGAGTGAGAATTTGTTAAAGGATTTAATGGTAAATTATTTTCTTTCAGTTTTCTACAAGTTATATGTGTGTAATAGAACATGTCAATGAAGGTTTCATAAAGGATTTGTGGAATACTTTATACATGAAATATATTTTCTAAGTCTTGTTTTCTTAACATAAACAAATTTTGTGTTAAAGGCCCTCATCATAGCTATGTAACTGATTTAGGATAGGAATATTTCTTGAAATAGGTACCAACTATTCATATTCTTCCACTTGTATACTCTTCTCCCTATACTACCTTTACACACAAAATTTATACTTTCCACGTCTTTCCAAATGCATGAAAGTCTTCAAGAACATAAAATCATTTCAAAATATTTGAGAAAGACGTCCCACCACTCAAACAACCCCTTTAAAATTTGAAATGAACTATGATGTGTAAGGCTTACTCCTTAAGAAGTCAAGGAGTCACTTCTTACGCTTGCGCAAAGGGGAATGAAACTCAGAATTCTTCTATAGATCCATGCTCCACCACAGACAACATAAAAAAATCACAAACCTGCAAGCAAAAGATGGCACCCGACTGGAACAACATGCAAATATCAAGGCAGAACTCAAATCTTATTTTTCCTCACTATTGTAGGATGAAGGCTATTACAGATCTGAGTCCCTTCGTAAGGTCACCCAGCACATCTCCTCGTTGATCTCCCATGACCAAAACAAGGCACTTATGAGCCCAATCACACTTAATGAGGTGGAATAAGTGTTGAATACCTTTCCTCAAAGTAAGGCACTTGGTGCAGATGGGTTCACTATAGAATTTTTCAAGGCCGGTTGGGCCTTTCTAAGCCAGGATATATGGGAGCTAGTAGAGGAATCAAGACAACTTAAACATGTCTGGTTAGGCCTCAATGCTACATTCGTAACCCTCATTGTAAAATCACAAAAGGATACAATCTCGGGGGACTTTAGGTCTATAGCTCTGTGCAATGTGATCTACAAAATTATTTCCTCCATAATTGTTCGCCAGCTGAAACCTCTTCTTCACCATATTATCGGTCATGAGTAATCGAGGTTTGTCGAGGATCATAAATTTTAGATTTAATTGTCTCATAACATGAAACCATTCACTCCATGAAAGCCAACAAGACCCTGGGGATTCTCCTTAAATTGGATGTATCGAAAGCCTATGATCGATTGAGCTGGGACTATCTACTGGAAATACTGCGAGCTTTCAGCTTTGCGATAGACTGTATTCAGTGGATTAAATCTATGATCTCCACACCTTTCTTTTCTATAATTTTTAATGTCACACCCTCCTCCACCTTTCAGCCCTCTAAGGCATCCACCAAGGAGATCCCACATCCCCCCTTTATGTTTATAAATGTAGTGAAAGGTTTGGGACAAATGATCAAGGCATCCAAACACTTCAACCTCCTGAAGAAGTTACATATGTCGAGTACCGACGTGGACATGATGCACCAGCATTTTGTTGATGACAATATCCTATTCAGGCAAGAAACTCTAAAAGAAGCATAACATATCAACACCATCTTGGAAGAGTTTTAGGAAGCATCAGGTATGCTCCCTAACAAGCTCAAGTCAAACATTTACTTTTTTTCATACTCCTTGCCCTGTCCAAGCATGTTTTTCCAGAATCATGGGATTCAACATTGGATATCTCCCATCCAAATATCTTGGATTACCCCTAATTTTCAATCTACTCTGTATCTCTCTTTGAAAATAGCTCTATGCCAAACTCTCCAGCAAGCTCTACATTTGGACCTTCCATTTTCTCAACCTTGTGGGGAGAGAAATCCTCCTTAAATATGTCCTGCAAGAAATGCTACTGTATCAATTATCAGCTCTGCCTGCACCTAAATACATCTATTCAGACCTAATTTCTCTATTCAGAATATTCTTGTGGAGTGGCCCTTCTGATGACAAAAAATTGCCCTTGGTTGCCTTGCCAAAAGATGCCTCCCAAATTTGATGGGAGGCCAGAGCTTGAGAGACCCAACTGCTCTCAGCACCACCCTTAGGGCCAAACTCTGGTGGAGATGGCTAAAAGTGGGGCAAGCGCTGTGGAAGATCATATGGTCCCAAAAATATGGCCAGGGTCAAACTGAGGAGGAGGTGCTATAAGAGCCCCTTCCCAGCCGCGGATTAATCATATGGAAGCCAGCAAATACAAACAGTGATTTGATTCTATAATATCAAAAATTTTAATAATGCATTAATACTAAAACACAATATGAGAACTGCAGCAAAGTAAACAATAAATGTAAATACACAACAGAATGCACCGAAATAGCTGAGCCATTTTATT
This sequence comes from Pinus albicaulis, assembly GCA_034641835.2. Lineage (NCBI taxonomy): Eukaryota > Viridiplantae > Streptophyta > Pinopsida > Pinales > Pinaceae > Pinus > Pinus albicaulis. The sequence goes on along the minus strand of CM076584.1, from coordinate 957,188,420 downwards.
ATATGGATGTGGATAAACTAGTACAACATTACTCAAAATATGAAACACTAAAGCCAAAGAGATGGTCTAGAATGACCCTGAAATGATCCCACAAGAGGGACTACGTAACTGTTGGACTAATGGAAGGGAAATTGCAATGTCCCTGCTGCAACTATTGGGGTTGCAACTGTCGGAAAGATATAAAGTTAGATCTAGGAAATTTGGAAGATCTGATGATGTTGAAATTCTAGATCCGAGCTCTCTGATGGATTCCAAAGATAACCCAGAAAGGATTTCTCATATTTGTCAATCTAACAAAATCACCCTCTTAGGGATTGCACATATACACTGTTGGGTATGCAGATCTACTACATAAACTGAAGAATAGATTAATGCAATATTATACAATCATATTAATGCAAGAAGGGTTGATCCCTTCACTAGATCCTTGGGCTAAAAGCTAAATATCTATCTCCTCCAATTTCCTCCACTGAAAGTAGCTTGATCAATAGCTTCAGAAAAATGCACTGTAAGAGAGGGAGGCTCAATATCCTGCTGCTAGATATGTCAAATCAGCTCCGGAATGATGGAAACAATGGATAAAATGTGAGGAGATGATCCCTCATAGGATTTATAGCTGAAACAGTGGAAACTTCCTTCCTCCAATAGATCTAGAGGACTGAATTGCGCAATCCTTGAGGGGACTACTGATGCATGGAGGTAAAATAAAATGGCCTGAATGCTGGATAGATATTTGATGCTCCTGGAAGACTAAATATGAAGAACAATTTGAAGGATGAATGCTCCACTGGTTTCCTAGCTAGAATGCTAGAAACAACCTCCTAAAGATTGCACCAATGCCTGATGAGGAATAAATCCCAATAGAAACCTTCCTAGGCACTCAAATTCCCTCGTGGGTAAGGGTGGGATTTCCACTAGGAAACACCCTATGCTAAACAACACTGTAGAATTAGCTAAATAGAAAAATCATGCATAGAAATGTCCTAAGACAAATCGAGATCTAAACAGATCAAAGAAATGAATAATACAATTCATGCCTTCTATTGTGTCTTTACCTTCATTATATAGATTTTGAGCCTTCCATAGCCTAGGCCCACTCGATAATTACGTTGTACATGTGGAAATAAGTCTCCATGATTGACTTCGATGTCTCTCCATATCCTCCATCATGTCTACATGTGATGATCAACCTCTCCATCATGTGTGCATTAAATGCACTACTTCCTCCATCATGTGCTCATTAGATGCACCACTTCTCCACTAGCTTATCATAATTTCTTTATGATCTTACTTTGAAGGCATTATGATCTTAGTTGACCTCTTCAAATATCCTCATTATTTTAAATTTAGGATCCATGATCTTATTTGACTGTTTCATCCTCCATGATCTATCTCATAAATGAGACATGATCTCAACTCCTTTATCATTAATGGAGTTGCTCCACTACTCCATGTTTTAGATATAGATCTAAAATATCCACATACAAACATAAAAAGTGGATTTTATTCATATTTGAGGATTATGGGTCCCTCCACCCTTTTATTTACTTAAGAAGTCTAATATTCCAATAAACACGTGAAATTTTTTGAATATTACAGTCCTCCCCGACGAAATGTTTCTTGTCCTCAAGCAACTACAAAAGTAGATGCTAAAGCAATCTGTCTCCCTCCAAATGGCATCCACACAAGGAAGGCCTCCCCATTTGCTAAAATGAGCTATGTATGCCTAGCACCAAATTTGCATCTCTAGAATGTCTAGAGTGAACTCTAACTGTGTAGCTAGATGCCCCTCCCCAATCATGAATCTCCAAGTGAAAACCATAAGTTGTCCAACATCCTCCAATATACATGAGATACATAAAGATAGATGGTTCCTTCCACAAAAGGAAAGCTCTAACTCACAAAGTATACCTCCATCCCATGCTACATGAAGTAAAAAGAGGCTCTTCATGCCTTCGTTCTTAGCCCTGTTGGCCTTGTTGGATCTAAGCATCATCCCAAAATTTTACAAAAGAATAAATAGAGACATATGGGTAGAAAAAATTGTCAAACCATATTCTCCCAATAGTAACCACCACAACAATGCTCCCTGCTTCCACACCACACCATCAAAATACTCTGTGGGTTGGCCATATTCTCTTAAGAGAAGCCACAAAAACAATGCATCTTTCTACCCCACCACATCATCATCAAACCAAGTATGGTGTCCATACTCTCCAAGTAAGAGCCATCATAGGAATGCCTCTGGTTGTCATCCTCCATCATTATCATGCAAAGCAGGGGAGTATGTAGGACCAAAGTCCCCCAGTAGAAGCCAAAGCAACAAGATATCTTGCTGCCTCTTTACATTATCATGTAAATAATGGAGTAACAACATCATGATTGACATATGGAATGCCATATCAACCCAATACAAACAAACTCCATCATTACACATCATGAGAGTATTGTTCCATATCATAAACAATACAAAACACATAACATGGGAGATTTCATGTGATGGCCAAACTCTCTCGAGGACAACCAAGGTGAACATGTTGTCTTTTGCTGAATTCTATTATTGATACACAAGGCATGAGTCAAAGAAATATGAGCTATTGGGTGGTAACCATACTCACCCAAGAGCAGCCAGCACATCCATGGCTCCTTCTTCATTACATGAATGTTGTATAAGGCATGGATCATGAAAATATGTGATGTTGTGTAGTAATAATACTCACCCAAGAGAAACCAGCATAACCATGCTTCTTGCTAGCCTATCTCATAGTTCTGCAAGTGGTTTTCCAACCCCTTTCTCCACATCATCAAGCATTCATCCCAATGTGGATGATGAATCTCATTTTGAAAAATATTGGTATCCTCCCATTGTAGGAACCAACCTCCTCAAACTATTGAAGAACTTTTCACTCCATGATATTTTGAAGTTCACCTCCAATGAGATCTCTCCTTGAGATTCTCTTCTCATCAATAGCCCTCCAAAACCAATGAGGTTATGGATCTAGTGCTACAACTAGAATTTTCTCTTTGAGCTGTGAGATGCTCATTAAGAAAGTGTCATCTAGAAAGTAGAAAATATTCCTCATCTCAAGATGTCTACCATCTATCATCTTTACCTCCATTTCTTCATGAGTGAAGGTACCTTTAGAATTCTGCAAGAATAAAGGGGCCCTCTCATTATCACTGTTGCTAAGTGACAACATTGTAGATCTGCATGGTGATACATGTGTTGTCTCATGGCAAGGCATAATGCTAAACTCATAGTTATCCATTGCACATAGGATCATACTTATCCCATATTCTGAAACTCCACATTTCAACTCAAAGGGTTGAATGTAGTTCATCAATGACAAACTAGGATGGTTCTTCATCTCTTCCTTGATCAGATCAAGGGTCCTCTGCACAATGATATGTTGCTACTTCAAATCAACATGTTGTTCTAATCCTTGGTCATGCAATGGCCCTAATGGCATGTTCCCATAAGTTTCAATAAGAGTTACTGAAAAAAATATGAGTTGAAAGTGCATGCATACCATGGATCAACTGATGTGTGGGAACCTCTTGCAAGACCACAAGAGTTCCTCCAACCGGGACAACGGTATCTCCAACTGCTGGTAAGAGTGATGGTTTCTCTTCAATCAATGTACCAGTGCTAGAATCTATCTCCTCTTCCTCATGCATCTCCTGAATCATGCATGGTAATCTATATGTCAAGAGCTTAAGACTATCTTGCAAAGATGCAAGTATCTCTCCTCTAGATACAAGCACTTTTGCAGCTGGTGGTGAATGTAGTGACTCTTTTTCCAGAGTGACAAGAATGACATCCTCCTTTGATTCCTTAGGAAATGTCTCTTTGTGACATATCTCTAGTTTTCTCATACCAAACTCCTTCCTAAACTTTTGAAAGAAATATGAATATTTAGTCACCTTTGCATGCTCCATGTGACCAAACCACAAATCATTGGCTTCACCATGAAGATGAGGTGCTGCAATATGAACAGCCTCTTTTTCAGCTTAAGGATGTAGCCTGAGAAACGCATCTAAATTTTTCCTCCAAGCCTTTACAATGCTTGAGAAAGGTCCATCAAATGTAGGCAAATAGAATCTATTGTGCCTCTTTCTTCTATTGCTGCTATAAGATCTTCTTTATTCTTTGAGTTTGAAGAATTGTTAGAGAGTTAGACTCTCCTTGAATGCTCTAGATTGTGCCTTGTACTCTTCAAGATATAAACTGAGAGTCTCATGAGCCCCAGGTTCCATATTTCTTCTTTCTTCATTCCTATACCATTCACCTTCTTCAAAGAAAGTGGGCATAGTGAATCTTTGACGAGATCTATGATTTTCCAGTCTTCTTTTTTACTGATAGGAAGTGCTTGGACCTTCCTCATCCAATATTCTTCTTAGATCCTTCCTTTGCCTTTCCCTCTTCATTTGATTGACCTCCTTGGAGAGATCTTTCAGGGATCTAAAGAGAAGAGTGGAAAAACTGCAATCCTCCTTCATGATAGATCTCTTCTATCTACTTCTTCTTTTGATGCAAAAGATGAAGTGTCCACAAGCTGAGCGAAAGATCATGCTCTGATACCACTGTAATATCCAAAAATGGAATAATGCATTGATACTAAAACACATTATGAGAACTGCAGCAAAGTAAACAATAAATCTAAATACACATCAGACTGCACAAAAATATTTGATCCATTTTATTATATGGAGGTGGATAAACCAGTACAATAGTGCTCAAAATATGAGACACTCAAGTCAAACAGATGTCCTAGAATGACCCTGAAATTATCCCATCAGAGGGACCATGTAACTACAGGACTGCTGGAATGGAAAGTGCGTTGTCCCTGTTGCAACTATAGGGACTGTAAACTGCCAGAAAGATAGAATGTTAGATCTAGGAATTTTGGAAGCTCTGATGATGCTGAAACATTAGATCCGGGCTCTATGATGTATAACCAAGATAACCCAAAAATGATTTCTCAGATATGTTAATCTAATAAAATCACCCCCTTAGGGCTTACACATATACACGGCTAGGTATGCAGTTCTGTTGCATGAACTGAAGAATAGACGGTTGCAATGTTATACAATCAGCTCAATCCTAGAAGGGTTGGTCCCTTCACTAGATCCTTAGGCTAAAATATCAAGATCTATCTCCTCCAATATCCTCCACTAAAAATAGTTGTTGAAGGATCAATAGCTTTAGAAACTTGCATTGTAAGAGAGGGAGGCTCAATAGCCTGTTGCTAGATATGTCAAATCAGCTCCGGAACGATGGAAACAATGGATATAATGTGAGAAGATTATCCCTCATAGGATTTCCAGCTGAAGCACTGGAAACTTCCTTCCTCTAATAGATCTATAGGATTGAACTACGCAATATTGAGGGGACTGTTGTTGCATGGAGGTAAAATACAATGGCTTGAATGACGGATATAGATATACTGCTCCTGGTAAACTAAATATGAAGAACAAGTGGAAGGATGAATCCTCCACCAGTTTCCTAGTTGGAATGCTAGAAACAACCTCCTGAATATGGCACCAATGCCTGATGAGGAATAAAGCCCAATAGAAACCTTCCCATAGTAGGCACTCAAAGTCCCCTGTGGGTAAGGGTGGGATTTATGATCGGAAACACCCTATGCTAAACAACACTATAAACTTAGCTAAATAGAAAAAAACATGCATAGAAATTTCCTAAGACAAATCGAGATCTAAACAGATCAAAGAAATGAATAATCCAAATCATGCCTTCTATTGTGCCTTTACCTTCATTATATAGATTGTGAGCCTTCCATATCCTAGGCCCACTCCATAACTGCGCTATACATGTGGACATAAGTCTCCATGATTGACTACACTGTCTCTCCATATCCTCTATCATGTCTACATGTGATGATCATCATCTCCATTATGTGTGCCTTAAATGCACTACTTCCTCCATCATGTGCTCATTAGATGCACCAATTCTCCACTACCTTATCATAATTTCTTTATGATATTACTTTTAATGCATTATGATCTTATTTGACCTCTTCAAAGATCCTCATGATTTTACATTTAAGATCCATGATCTTATTTTACTGTTTCATCCACCATGATCTATCTCATAAATGAGACATGATCTCCACTCCTTTATCATTAATGGAGCTACTCCACTACTCCATGTTTTAGATCTAGATCTAAAATATCCACATACACACATAAAAAATATATTTTATTGATATTTGAGGATTATGCATCCCTTCACCCTTTTATTTACTTAAGAACTCTAATATTTTAATAAACACGTGAAAATTTTGGAATATTACAGATTCGAGATAATTTTTTCTGGGAAGTCAATAACGGACAGATAACGAGGTTCTGGGAGGACTCCTAGCAACAATACCCACGATTATCGCAAGATAAATATATGTCTGCTCTCAGACCACTTTTTCATTCGATATCGGCTATTAAAGTGGCAGATTACCAGAAAACCCACCCTGATAACCATGGTTGGCGACATTGGATGTAAAGTGTCAGATCATTCGCCCCAAACAATCCCTCAGCCTTTGTGCCATTAGCTCACTTAGTATTTGCTGTAGAAAAAAAACATTTCTCAATTGAGCAAGATAAATTAAGATGGGGCCTATCGACAACATGAGAACTATTTTTCAAGGAATCTTATCTTCTTCGTGCTCCAGCCCAACCCCACCAAAACAATTTGGTGTGGAAAAGGATCTGGACAAGCAACCTTTGGCTGAAAGTTACACATTTTATGTGGTTGGTTCTGCATAAAAAAATCTTGACATTGGATTGCTTCATTAAGTGGAGCTTCATCGGTCCATCCATGAGCCCGCTCTACAGACAGGAGGAAGAAACCAAACATCACTTCTTCATTGAATTCCCCATCACCAAATCTGTTTGGTCCCAAGATTTTTCCATCTTCGTACCAGTTGAGCAGCCAATAGCCAACACCAGATGCATGCTTGAGGAATAACCGACCCAAAATTTTTCCAACCCAGTGTTAAATAGAGCCTGGAAATCAACTCCAATCTTACTGATGTGGAACATTTGGAAAGGTAGAAATCGCACCATATTTGATGACCATCCCCCCTTGGCCACTCTCATCTGGTCCCTAACCCTATCCAAAATTTGTGAAACCATCCTTGTTGAACCTTGGGATATGATAGATTGGGAATCACATCCTCTTGAAATGAGTATCCTTCATCTTCTGAATCTCTCCTTAGCCCTCGTCCACCCTAGAGTTAGAAAATCCCACCCAATTCCCCCCCGCCCCCCAACTCCTCTATTGTCTTCTCCCTTGCCCCACAGGGTTGCATTCAGATAAATTTTTATGGCGCATATGAAGGGAATCCTAGCCCGACTAGTTATGGTGGTATTTAGGGACACCTATGTGACCCCTTGGGCTACCTATGCTGGATCTAGTGGAACCACGACCAATAATGTCATGGAACTAACTGAGCTGGAAGTTGGTCTGACCCTGGCTCTTAATATTAGATAAAAACGAATCTGCATTGTAGGGGACTCTCTCCTTATCCTGGGTATGACTCAAAAAATCATCAATGGATCAGATCCTCAGAAAGTAGAGAAGAGTTGGTGCCTGGAAGCCCAGTTATCCTGCATATGTAGATCCATCTGTCAAAGGAAATATGTCACCACAATCCATGTGCTCCACTCTAGGAATAACATGACTAATTGGTTTTCCAACAAAGGAACTAAGAACCAACACGTGAATTTTCTGGCTCCTGGAAAGAGATCCTCACCAAAGTGGACCTTCACCCAGGTGAGACTCAGACTTTGCAAGTACTTATGGAAGTATACCTTAAAATCCCCGATGTGGGTGTCATGTCAGAAGTAAAACTGGGATCTGGTAGTGTAGGCTGGAAAGGCCTGGCACCATGCACCACTGAACTCCATTAACTCGCACACTTTAACATTATGAGCCCTTGGGAAGAGACTACTCGTGGTAGACGTCCTACGCATAACATGAATTTGGGTGAGCAGTTGTGTAGTGTGTAGGTTTGGTGATGGTGGATGTCTATGAGGAGGATCCCTCAGTGGAAAAAGAAAGATATGGGGAAATGGGGATAGTGGTATTGAAGCTTGTGGGATCGTGGTAGCGAGGAACTGGAGGAGCAGTAATGTGACGGGGTGGCAATTGTGTTTGGTTTACCAGTGAGAAAGGAATTTTTCTTGCCCACAGTTTTTGTGGTTCCTCAGGTCTAAAGTGGAGATAAGTGTAGTAGAGACAAAGGAGCCGACCTCTGTACGATGTTGGTTTGGGCTCAAAGGCCCTCCTGGTTTTCTAGTGGTTTGGTTTCTCAGTGGGTGGCGGTTCTCCTCCACCAGCGAGTGCAGTGTGGACTCCACCAGTGGATTGATGATGGTCTCCTGTGTTTCTTTCGAAGTGGGCAGTTGGATGGGCAATGGTCACTTCGAGGATTGCAGTGCTAGTCCACGGGATACTCGCCACACCAGTAGTTGGAGTTTTAGCAAGGAGACAGGCTAGAGCAAGGACGCGAAGCACATGCCATGCAAACGAGGACATGCACGCAGTGGAAGATTGGGATGCGGGATGGAAGAGTGCATTCTGATCGGGGACCCAACCTCGAACTTAGAATCCACCAAAAGCTAGCATTTGATGGTTGCCATGGAAGTTTCTCCAGAATAGTTGATGGGGCAAGGGGATGCTCCAGTCACCTTGGAAGCAATCTCAACTCAACTTCAACAAATCAAGCTCAACCTGGTCAACAGGAGGGAACAAAGGTATGAGGATCATAACGAGTTCATTTCCTATATCAATGATATTCAACATCTGCAAAATGAGATTTTAGATGCTTTGGAGAGTCTGCGTCGTTAGCTGAGGCGCTCTCACGACCACTTCCGAGCACTTGAGATCCAGGTTGATCACATTGACTACCACATGCATAATCATGTCAGCTTCTTTGTAGGGCCTCAGTAGCCCCTCTCAATCCACCTCCATGAAGTTATGTATCTACTCGTTTTTTTTTAGTTTTGTGACAATAATAACCAATCGCACCGTATTCCTTGGTGCACACCTGAGTCAATTCTGGCCTTTTTTTCCTACCGGATTTCTTGGATGTATCGCAATGTTTTCTCTTGATTTAAATTTAACTATGATAATATAAAATAGACTTTGACCGAAAAAAACAAATAAATAAATAAAACAATGTATTCCTTTAAGGGAATTACAATTTGTTCCTACAAAAGAATTCTCAGAATAATACAATGAATTAAAACAACTTGTAATATCATGACATCTGTGACATCTGTGTAACAACATGTTGTTATAGAATTTATTAAAATGAAAATGTGTAACAGCCGCCACAAAGTGGTTTTCAGCTATTACAATTATCTAGTTGCGCCCCACAAGAGGTTTTCATCGGAAGATTTATTTATTATTATTTTATTCTTTTTAATTATTATTATTATTACTATTATTATTTTGTTGTATTATCCACCATCCAAAGTTGGTTTTTAGTTACTACACTTATTGGAATTTAATAATTTGACAACATGGGATAATTTTCCCTTGTCATCATAACTTGAAGATCAGACACTGAGACAACATTGACAAATGAATCATTTGATTTTGGTTTATGATATAACTGAATACGATGCCCATTATCAAGCAATGTCACTTTGGAACTATCTATGGTAGGTAAGCTTATAGTCCCATTGTCAAAGACTGTATCTACCTCATAAGGACCTAGCCATCTCGTGCAGAGCTTCCCCTTGAAGTCCTTGAATCATGAATCATATAGTAGATCCAAATCTCCTTTCTGAAACACATTATTTTTTATAAAATTGGCATGCAACTTATCACTCTATCATTGGATGATGTATGTTTGTTCGATGGTAGCCAATGTCTTCTCATCTAGTTCAATTAGTTGGTTCAACTGATGTTTTTGAGTTGTATTCAAATCCAAGTTCACTTGAAGTGTTGTTCTGAGTGTTTTTATTTCAAACTCAATGGGAAATAGGGTTTTACCATACACCAATTTATATGGTGAAAATATAGTAGTACTCTCCATGTAGTTTTGTATTCCCATAGTGCCTCGAGAAGTTATCAGCCCAGTTCCTTTGGTGGTTGGCTACAATCTTAGTGACAATTCCTTAAATAACCTTATTAGTGCTCTCTACTTGACCATTTTCTTGTGGATGATATGGTGAGGTAATTCTGTGACAGATCTTGAATTTCTAAACTAACCTTTGGATCAAATGAATTGTGAACTGTGGTCCTCCATTTGTCACTATTTCTTGAGGGCCTCCAAAACGAACAAAAATGTATTCAAATAAGAAATCTGAAACAATGTGTTCATTTTCCCTAGTTAGTTCCTTTGGTTCAATCCATTTCATGAAATAGTCTATGCAGACTATGATGTAGGAATTATTCTGAGATGAAGGATTAATTGGTCCTACAAAGTCTAATTCCCACTTCTCAAATGGTTCCAGGACTATTTTAGGTTGTAACGACATTGCATCTAACCAGAGTGGTTGACCCATTAATTGACAACTGTCACATCCCTTCACAAATTTATTTTCATCATGGAATATGGTAGGTCAATAATATCCCATTGAAAGAACTTTATACCCTATCATCTTGTCAGCAAAGTTTCCTCTGCAAGTTTCCTTGTGGCAAGCTCTGATTATGTCAAAAAACTCATCATCTCTCATGCAATGCTTGAACTGATGATATAGCCTTGTGTAGTATAGGTATCCTTCTACCAAAAGTATCTTGCACTTTGTTGAAAAATCTTTCTATTTTGTCTTGAGGATAGATGTTGTGGAAATATCTTTGTAGCAAGGTAGTTAGATATTTCTGCATACCATGATGAGTGAGTTGAAATAGAAAAAATATATTCATCTGGAAAATAATCTTCAACGAAAATGCATTCACTATCATCAGTTAGCCTAGAACGAAAATCAGCCAATACATTATATTTTCTAGGTTTATCTAATATATGTATATAAAATTATTGTAATAACAGCACCCAACATGTAACCCTACCATTAGTGATTGGTTTATTCATTAAGAAACGAATTGTAGAGTGGTTAGTGTGCACAAATATTTGATAGCTTGTAATGTAGTTCCTAAATTTATTAATGGCATGCACTACTACAAGAAATTCTTTTTTGTAACTATATAGTTGAAATCTACTGGAGACATATTCTTGTCTTTGCAGTAGACGACATATGGCTTATTTTCTTCTTGTTGACCTAATACATCTCCTACAACAGTATTAGATGCATTTGTTACTATGTGAAATGATAGATTCTAGTTCAATCCTTGCAAAACAGGGGTTGATGATAAACATTGCTTTAACTCTGTAAAGGCATGTTCACATTTTCTGGTCCAAACAAATTACACATCTTTAGTAAGAAGAGAAAATTATGGGGATGCATTTAAAAAAAATAAATTCAATAAACCTCCTGTAATACCGTTCATGTCCCAAAAAAATTCGTACCTCCTTATTTGTTTTGGGAACTAGAATTTTCAGAATTACTTCTATCTTAGCAGGGTCTAATTTTATCCCTATAGCAAAAATACAATTCCCAAGCACAATTCCTTCATTCACCATCATGTGACATTTTTCAGTGCTTAAAGAAACATACGTTTTCTCACATCGCTCTAGCACTTTTTTCGAGATTGGATAATGTTGTTTCAAAACCATCACCATAAGGTGTAAATTCATCCATGAATACTTTTAAACATTCATTTAGAAAATCCAAAACTATCCCCAATATTTCCCTCTGGAAGGTTGTTGGTGCATTACAGAGTCCAAAAGGGTGAACTTTGCATGACAATGTCCCTGAAGGGCACGTAAAGGTGGTTTAATCCTGATCCTCTGGGGAAACATGTATTTGATTACAACCACTAAACCCATCTAGACATGTAAATAATTTATTTCCAGATAAGGTGTCAAAGACCTGATCTATAAATAGAAAAGGAAAATGCTCCTTTTAAGTGGCTTTGTTAATTCCTTTGTAATCTACATAGACCCTCCACTTGTCATTCTTTTTAGGAACAATAACAAGTGGAGATACCCATTGGTTGTCATAGATGGGATAAATGAAGTTGGCATTTAAAATATTTTGCAATTATTCTCTTACTACTTCTTTAAGTGTTGGTCACATGTGTCGTTGCGGCTTCCTAACTATATTGCAATCCTCTTTCAAGTAGAATTTTTGGGTACACAGGTTGGGGTGAGTGCCCTGCATGTAGGTGTAATCCCATGCAAATGCATTTTTATGTCTTTGTAATAGCTATAACAAGATCTTGTTCTATTTGGGAGTCAAATTAGGATTAATATTTATATTTTTACATGGCTCTATTTCAATTGAGTTGCGCTTGAGATTAGGGGTTTTTTTCATATGTCCTACAATCAAGTCTTCCATAGTATCTTATACTCTTAAATCATTAATAGATTTAACAAAAAGGGAATTTCTGATAATCCATTGATAATTTCTTCCTATGTTTCATTCCTAAAACATCGGGCTTTACCAAGAGTGAGGAGTGGTTGGGAATGATCTAATTCAGGTTTAGATTCATCCCACAAGGGATTTTCCAAATCCTTACTTGGTTTTGCAGGAGGGAAGAGGCTAAGGTTCTTTGTGACTTGTCCATATGAAATTTTCATGAAGCCCAACCTATAACCAATGAATGTGTCTGCAGTGTCTAACCAAGGCCTTCCCAATACCAGGGCATGTCCTCCCCAGATTTGATTTGGTTTGAAAAATAAGAAATACTGTTGGGTATCTCCAGTAATCTACTGTGATGACTACGTCCTCTACCACTCCTTCAAGTTTAACACGTCACCTATTTGCTAGTTCTAGCATGTAGGTGTTTGTCTCAGCCCATGTAGTCCTAAAGTGGTAAAAATTTCCTTAGTCATTACATTGATTATTGCCCCTAAATCAATTAATGTGTTTGGAATGGGAATATCATCAATATAAACAGTGACTGTGGGATTCCCTAGACCATTGTATTTATTCAAAAGAGGTTGACCAGTCATTAGTTCTAACAATTTTCCCATCACATGGATGGTAACAAGATCTTTGGGCTTCCTTCTAGGTTTTTCAAAACATAGGTCTCTCACTATTTTCACATAGATGGGGACATCCTTAATGGCTTGCAACAAGGGAATACTTATGTCTAGATTCTTTAACGCCGTGAGAAACTCGTGTTCGGGTTGTGGAATAATCCTAACTTTAGCTAATATTTGTGGATATTGAGGGCCCTTAGTCGCTATAGAAGTTGGATTGGTTGTTACTGATGTGTCAACATTATTTGAATCAGCTGTTACATGTGTATCAACATAAGTTTGATCTGATGTAAAAGTTCCATCAAAATCCACAAGATCATCCCAAGATGATTCACATTCCTCTTAAGTAATGATAGGGGAGGTTTTTGAATTTACCACTTTTCCTGATCAGAGGTGGATCTCGTTGCATTCAAAAGAGGTAATGTAGTAAGTCCGGAAATAAGTGGGGGATTTTATATTATGGGCTGCCTTATTATTTGGGTTAGGGTTAGGCTATACAGGTAACTAGGGATGTGTTGAAGCCCTAAAATTCCATTGCAACAACATGGGGGATAACCACCCGGTTCGAACCTTAGAAGTAGCTCCTTTTCCATTTGGTATAGTGGCTCTGACTAGGGATAATGGGACCAGTTTCCCAGCAAAGGTTTGATATGATGATGATGGGTTTGATATAAGTTGAAATGTAAAATAATTTTAAACTATAAGAAAATGATATATTTAAATAACAAACACATGCATCTATTTAATCTAATATTTATCTTAATCTATACCCTGGAATAAATTAACTCATGCGATCTATAAAGATATCTTAAAGAAAAAGGTAATAAATATCATTCAATTTCTATAAGAGATGAACATGTATAAAGATAATCATTTTGACTAAATAGTTAGGAAAATTAATTGTGAAACTATATCACATATATCAATTGATCATATACTCAATAAGGAATTACAACTGAAACATCATTCAATAGTGCTTTAATGAAAAAATTTAACTCAAATCTCATACATAATACAATATAACGAAGATTATTGCTAATACATAAACAAAACTTAATCATAAAGATAGAAGTACCAGATATGAAAGGTTCTACTCATGAAATCAACAATGTTGATATGCTTCTTTTCAACCAAATACACTCTAAGAGTACATAAATGAAAATTCAGTAGATTATGCTTTAATATCCAAGAAAATAAATATCATGTTCCATATATTTCATCAAAACAGTCACAAAAGTACATAAGTGCACACTTTTGCAAAGAGTTTTTGATAAAATCCAGGACCCCTCTCTAAATGCATGAGAGAGGTTTAAATAATATTACATATGTATAAAAAATATATTATTACATAAAAAGATAAGGAGGTTTCAAACAACCTTCCTCAGAATACTAGAAATAAAAAGATATAAACTAAAGTAAAAATATGATGACGTGATTTATCATGTTGAAAGGTCCTTCCTTGCCATTGAGCTCTTGAGTTCACAGATATCCAACATTGTCTTCACCTTGGATGGTTGGCCAAATTTGGATCTTAGCTGTCCCGTAAATACAACATCAGAGAGTGGCATCACCATATTTTGAGTGGAATTATTTAGACAGCGCAAAACCACCCATTGATTGTATGGTTTTACTAGAAGCTGCCAATAAGTTTCTCGATCAAGCTTAGATAGTTGTTTAACTGCTTCAATTTGATTTTCAATAGTCTCTTTCCACTATCTCTCTAATTGTTTGATATCTGGGAAAATGCGTGGCTTGCATTCTTTAATCAGATTGGTATTATGAAGGTTTTCATTTACAACTTCAATTATATTACTTGATGTTACACCATTTTTTGGTCATCTAACCTATTATCATTAGATGGACCCAAGTACACCATGTAAGACCAATTTTACCCTAAGTAAAATTGCCTTCACTATGTTAAATAACTTAATAAACCACATTTATTAGGTTTTTTATGGTCCAAACAGGAAACCCCAAAAGGAAATATTAAACAAACCTATATTTGTTTGATTTTCCTCATGGAATAATTAATTAAACCATAATTTAATTATTATTCCTACTCATGTTTAACCCAAAACAAAGAAATTAATTAGATAAACCTTTATTTATCTTATTATTTTCTAGGAATAATTATTTAAATCTTATTTAGATAATATTCCTTGTTAAATATGACCAAATCACCCACAAATAATTAAATAAATCATTATTTATTTGATTATCTTTCAACCACTTCCTTAAATAATTAAATAAATCATTATTTATTTGATTATCTTCCAACCACTTCCTTAAAAAGATAAATAAATAATTTATTTATTTATTTTTGACTAATCAAGGGATTTGACCCAAGTCAAATACCTTTTCCCTCCAACAAATATAATAAAATATTCCATAAAAGGTGGATCTAGATTTGGTTAACATTATTTTAATCATGCACCAAGATCTAGAATGACCCAATATTTTGTTATAAATAGGATGGTTTTTCCTACCATTCTTCACCTTTTGTTGCCTATTAGATCACTCTGGATCTATACACTTGGTCACATTTTTCTACATTATTTGTTGTGTGAGCTCCCTTTGAGTTCTATCTTTGTCTCGGTTTTCTACACCAACAAGAGAGAGAGATTCTAGATCTGAAGTGCTGAGGACTTCCAAGAACCCATCCCATTGAGGAGAATTGGATACGCCTTCTTGTTTTCCTCCCAGGTGCCCTTAATACAAAAAATTCTTTCAAAAATTGTTTTTGTCTTGTCTATTGGTATATGGAGCAAACCCTTCTTTTTACTGCTTAATGTCTTTCTATGCATAGATCTGGTTTTTTGCAGCTCTTTTCTTGATCAACTAACTGCAGATCTGAAGATATTGGCAGCCACTTTTGTTGTTAGGGCTATTAGTTATGCGTAGATAAAGTGGTCCTTTTTCGTACACTTCGACAAAGGATTCATACTAACAAATGGCGACTCCGCTGGGGATTTAAATTACGACCGCTGTCGTTTTTCATATTCCTGCATATCCAGCTACTTCAGACCCTAGGGTTTCTTTTCAGCTGTTTATTTTTCCTATTTTTATGTTGTTTTTCTCACATAAAACCCTAAAACATTAAAATTTTTAACTTCCGCGTGTTTCTGGCCCTATTGCGCAGGTGACCGACATCAGCCGCAACTGAGACGGCAAATTTTCCGAAAATCTGCCGCCGAGACAACCGGAGTGGGGGGTCACACTTTTCAGCCCAAAAACTGCGACCTGGACCTCTAGGTCGCACTTTTCTACCCATTTTCTGCGACCTGCACTGAAAGCAGGTCAGAACCTGCGACCTGCTAGTTTTTCAACTGTTTTTCTGCAATTTTTCTGGGTTTTTCTGAAGCTTCTGTTAGGGTTTTCCAGCCTCTGTCTCAGCCCGTTTCGACCTGTTCCTGATCTATTTTGCTCACCTAAGTGGGAACCTAGCCCCCTAGGGCTTCAGTGCCCTCCACTTTTGGTGGAAGAGTTTTAGCTGCTTCAGGCGTCTGTTTTTTTAGAGTTTCAGCCTCCCCTTTTCCAGATTTGATACCTCCTTTTCAGATCCCTTTAAATCATCCTTTCTTCCTTTCAAATCACCTCTTGTTGTTTTGTTTGGACCTCTCTTTAGGACCTCCTCCCTGTCCTTTCCGCTTTTTGCTGATTTCCTCCCTTTTTCCAGCCACCTTGCCTCTGTCTCTTGGCTGTGCTCTGCACCTCTTTTCAGCAGCTTTATCCTTTAGATCCCTGTCCCTTTTGACCTTAGATCTATTGGCCTCTTTTCTGTGTGTTTTGCCTAGATTTTTCCCCCTTTTTAGATTAGTTTTGAGCGACCCGCCTTCTTGGGTTAGATAGATGCACAAGTAGCTGTTAATTTTCTGTTATTTCAGCATTATATACTGTTCTCTGCAGATTTATTTTCAGTTACGCAGCACACTTTTTTCTTGCTCTCAAAACAGAAAGGGTTTAAAAATTAAAATTAACGCACGCCACACACTGACCCTAAGTGAAGAAGCGCCTGGTTAACACCGCCTGGCAAAGAATGTAAAATCAATTTTCACTGCACCTTTTCTGCCCTTGACCTCACTTGATTCTGTCCCTTTCTGCCCTTGTTGGTTTCCTTCTTCCCGTCATCATTGCACCCCCAAGGCACCTTTCTCGGAGACTTCTTGGCCTTCACCCTCAGTTTCCGGTCGATCGACCTACTCCGCCCCGCCGTCGTCGAGCCAGTCCTCCTCCGAGTCCGCACTCCGACTCCTCTCCTGATTCCTCGGGTTCTCCTTCTCCTTCTGGTTCTCCCCCTGTCACATTCACTATGTCTGGTCCAGGTCCTAACGCTAGTGATGCTCCAGGCCCTAATGCCGGAACTAATACTAGCGGAACCGCCACAGGAACTACCTCGGCCATACCCTTGTTGCCTTACATTGCAGGCCTCAGCCTCCCCGATTTCAATCAGTTGATCAATGACCCTATCCGCCACGATGTTGGTTGGCCTCCTATGCCAACCAAGCTCCCCTCCGACATCCCTAAGTTCAAAGGCCTTGCTGGAGAAGATCCAACCAATCATGTCTGATATTTCCACATGTGGTGTTCCTCCAATTCCATTACCGATGACTCCATTTTTCTTCGTTTGTTCCAACGCACGCTTACCGGCGAAGCTTCTAAATGGTATGTAGACCAAGCCACCTCTTCCCATACCACCTTTGTGACCATTGCCCAAGCCTTTTTATCTTACTTCCAACTCCCTCTCCGATACGATACCGGTACGGAGCTCTTGACTTCCTTCAGGCAAACATCTTCAACCTGCCTTTCTACCCATGTTCAGGAATGGCGACGAAGACGCAGCTTATGTCGAGCTCCCCCCTTCGAAGATCAGATCTATATGGACTGGTTCCTTCGCTCTCTCTTAGCTCCCATTGGCAAATATGTCGCCTCCCATTTCCCTCAAACCGAAGAAGCCGCCCTCCAAATAGCCTTGAAATATGACCTGATCTACGCCCAGTCTGGTTATGTTTATACCGTCCTTCCTGACCTCCCCAGGCCCGGTGGCGCTAACGCCCCGGGGGCATCTCATTCCGCCGACGGTATCATTGGAGCCCTTTCCCATCCGTATGCTCAACCTCCTATGGGCTACGGTCTCCCTCACGGAGGGGCCAGCACCTCTAGCACTCTTCCCCCTCTCGGTAGCATGTACCCAGGATACGGCATGCCTCCTCCTTTTGCCCAACCTCCTGCTTACCTCAATGTTGCCCAACCTAACCATTACCCTTATGCACAGCCTGGTGTGCCAGCTCCTCCATTATATGCGCTTCCACCTCCCTTGCCTCCTCAACCCCAGCAACAGCACCTACAGCCCCCTTCAGGGCAAGTATTTGCACAGCAGGGTGCGACTAATCCCCCTTCTTCTCAAAGAAGGCGGAGAGGCAATCCAAATCAATCTGCCCCTGGTACTCGTGGACCCAATCCTTAAGGTTTTGACCCTAACACTGCTAACCAGCAACAGGGCACTCAGCCCAAGCCGGACAGGCCTCTTCGTACCAACAAGCCTTGTTCGTGTTGCGGTGTTTACGGTCATTACACCCATGATTGTCCCCTTTTACCATAGATGCAGCAGATGTGGGAGTCTCAAGCCACATTGTGCGGACAAAATGCCTCCCCTCACGCTCCCCCTAATGTGGCCACTACTCAACCAGCTGTGTTTACTGATCCTTTCCCTCCGCAGGGATTCGTGGCTACCCAACCACCTGACGGGCGGGTCTCCACTCCACCTTCCATTTCTGGTTCCTCCGATTACCAGATACTCATGATGACCTCTGATCCATCCCCAACCGTTGACCTTCACCTTCAAACTTGGTCTCGCCAGTACCCCAAGCCTCCTGCTTAGTCTGCCCTCGAGCCTTTTTCTTCAGGTTCTACAGAGCCTCTTTCGACATCCAGTGGCCCCTTACATATCCCTCAACCCAAAGTTGAGGTTCATACCAAGATTCCTAAGGGCCCATTACATCGAAACGCTGCTTCCAGTCGAGCTGCTCATTCGTATAGCATAGTAGATGATTTGGCGCAATCTCTAGCCGCCATTTCCACACTGGTACTCCTCCAGTCGTGCCCTTCCCAAAGGAAGGCTCTACTATCTGCCGTGGGCGCTGTAGATCCTGCTGATGACCAAATGATTGTTTTCGACGCCACTCAATCTGACCATCCTCCTCTTCCTCCTTCCGTCGCCTTCCAAATCCCAGTCAAAATTTAGAACAACAACGTTTCCGGGTGTATAATTGATGAGGGAGCATCCACTTGCGTGATGTCCGCTTCGGTTTGGAAGAAACTCGGATCCCCTGAGCTGGCCCCTTCCACGATCACCCTTCGAGCGTGGGATGGTCATGCCTCCCAGCCCATTGGCCTATTTTGTAATTGCTCTATCACCCTCGCCGGTAAGACTGTTTGTGTTGACGTTGAAGTCATAGACGCCTCGCTAGACTACAACATTCTATTGGGGTGAAGCTACACCTATGCTATGTCTACTGTCCCATCCGCGGTTTCCCGCAAGATGTCTTTCTCCCATAACGGAAAGATAGTCACCATCGACCAGTTGACATACCATGAGCCAAAATCTCAGACCTCCCCTGAGACGACCATCTCTTCTGTAGCCAACAAGAAAACCGTCGATTCCTTGACCAGTGTCTCCCCCAGCGTTTACAAAGATTCCTCCCTGCTTGGAGATTTTCCTAGTCTCCCCCCTCCTCCTATCACTGATCCCAACTTATCGAATGTTTTCATGATGCAATCGTCTCAGGCTGCCCTTAAGCGGCCTGCTTCGGCTAGTCAGCAACCTCCCCCTCGCCCTCCGCAACCCACTCCTAGCCATTCATCTCAGCCAGCCGAACCTCCTCCTTCTGGCCCTCCCCCTACAGCTGGTATCCCTGAACCCCTTTATCCCCCTGGATCAGTTCCCTCAGGCCTTAACCATCTCGGAGCCGTCCCTCCTGGTCATTACCCTGCTGGGCAGATACCTTTCCTGGCTCCCCCTCCCGGAGTATATTATGTCCCTGTCATGGCCACCCTCTCTCTCCCTAACCTGACCTTAGGCATACCGGTCTGGTACCTTGATCCTCCAGCTGCCACCCCTCCTGGTCACCCCAAACCCTACATGGCTTTGACACCGGTCCAACTGGTCCCCCTTGCTTCCTCCATTGCCACTGTGCCTCCAGCACCTCCACAGGACCCTTCTCCTGTCGTGACAGCTCCCGGGAAGAAAGGCAAAGCCCGTAAGGGGGCACCCAAAGACAAGACCACCACGACTGACCCGGCCCCTCCTCCACCTGCAAAGCCCTGTGCCTTGTGTGATGTCGTCGGTCATGCCACCCATGCTTGTCCCGAGTTGCCCCGTATTCAGCCCATGGTTAAAGTCGCGTTCCCCAAGTCTACGATCCCTAAAGCCTCCGTTCCTTCTTCGTCCGTAACCAAGAACCCCAAGACTCTCCGCACCAACAAACCATATGCTTTGTGCGGTGTTCATGGCCATTACTCCCACCATTGTCCTCACCTAACGCACTACCACGCCTCTTTAGAGGTCGTCCGAGAGTATGAGGTTGAACAAAATCAATCCGCCTCTCCCATCCTCGCACAGTATGCTTCGGGCCAGCCTGAGGATCCCCTTGCTCCCATCGACATTCCCCCCCCCTGATGTTCAGATGATGGAGTCTACCACGACCATTCTTTACCTATCCTACTCTACGAGACACTTGGAGCCCAGTCCCCCTGCATCCTCCCCTGTCGTTTCGCCTGACCACCTCTTTTCTACCCATACACGAGATCACTCCACCCATATCTCTGTTGACCTCCGCAGCCCGAGTTCTCGCCATACTTCTGATAGCCCTCATATACCCTCTAGTTTTTATATGAGTCATAGTCATCCTGCTCCTTACACTCCCTCCCGCAGTTGCCGCTCGATGTGTTCTGTACACTCACGCTGCCGTCATTGTCTCTCTTCCCCTCATTTGTTGTCTTGTAACACCATTCCGCAGGACCCCCCGTCCACACCCTTTATCGGTTACGCTGATGGTGCAAGTCGTTACTCCCGAAATCTAGCTGTGGCAGGTTGGGCCATTTTCACCCCCTTGAATGCCCTTGTTCTCTCAAACGGGGTCTGCAATGGTTCTGCCACCAACAATCAGGCCGAATATGATGCAGTGCGTGGTCTCTTAGCCGATGCCCTCTTTCATCGCATCCTCCATCTGCACGTTCGTTTGGATTCCCTACTTCTTGTCATGCAACTAAATGGTGTTTATCGTGTGCATAACCCTATGCTGTTTAGACGCTATTTCCGAGTGAAACTCTTGATACGTGCATTTGAAACCATAACTTTCAATCACGTACCTCGAGAACAGAATCACTATGTAGATAGTATTGCAAACCATATTCTAGATTGGCATTTATCACACGCATTTCATACAAGACAATAACATTCATAATAATCAAAAAATGATGCATATCCATAATATGTGTCACAAAACATGTGTTTAGAGTCCATCTACTCTGATACATATGACATGCCCATAGCATGTTACAAAAACTCCAAACTGGGGGCACCACCTGCGCCTACATATACACTAGGGGGCACCACATGCCCCACACCTAATCACTATCTGGCGGATCCCGAGCCAATGGCTCTGCCCCTGCAGTCTGTAGATCACGCATCGCTTGACCAGCCATCCCCATGCGCCGCATGACACCTCGCCATTCCGAGGGTAGACCAACACATGGCTCTATGTACTGGTCATCTAAGTCCTGCCACCCACGCTCTGATACTCCGGTCAACAACCTTTCGCATCTACGGCGGATGTCCTCCAGAAGGGCAGCCGCATCCTCATTATGCACTGCTCTCGACCCACTTGGACCTGTAGCTCCAGATGCTGCCGGTCGTCCCATATATCTGGCCAGTTTTACTGGCGCTATATCTGCATACCAAAAGTACATGAATCAGTACCCTAGCTACTACTGAAAAAAATTTAACATGCCCATACAAGAATAGCAATCTGTCACTTACCATCAGGCCCCCAGACTCGACCAGGCGGAAGTGGCAGGTCCAGATCTCCACAATAACTCATCCCACTATAGGGATAGTCGTCTATGTATAACGACATCTGATTCCAATGGGCAAAAAACTCAGGTCGAAACACTCGCCCGACCGCCCCTCCTCCTCCTCTGCACAGTAGCTGCCCCCACTGGAACATCCTGGGCTCTCTCGGGCCCCCATCTGGAAGCTGTATACGAGGCCGCAAGGTCGGGATCTTCTCAAAGAAGAGGGCGCACAATAAAGTCCCATATGAGCAATCGTGGTTCACTTGCCGCTTGCAGAGCGACAACTGTTGTTTTAGTGACACCAACATCATTTGGGCCCACCCATAGTAGGTCCCACTCAATACACTCTCCACAATCATCATCTGCCCCCCAGTGATGTGATGGAGTTCCTGGTTGCCCAGGATACGTAGCACAGCTGTGGCCACTACACGGGTCTCTAGCCTCTCTAGATCCCCGATCGGTATCCGATTCCCCTTGACTTGGAGACCCGGTCGACGATGTCGCTCCACAAACTCCATGATATGCCACCCCCGCGGTAATACTGGCTGCGTGTTTCCCACCATCCCCAGTGGTGGGAGGCCCGTCATGAAATATACATCCTAGACTATTAGTTCGATCCTGTGCCCCTGCACTACAAAGACCTCATGCTCTGGATCCGAGTAACTGATAATCCGGGCCAACAACGGCTCTCCTGCTCTCATCAAAGGGTTCTCCAAAAACTTTAGAACCCCAAATCTGGCCAACACACGACGGACGCCCTGATCCACCTGGATCTCTACCCGTAATGTACCCAGGTCTCTCTCTCTCCAGTTAACCCATAAATCTTCCATACCTGCACAAAAACATCATCTTTGTCAGCATACAGATCGGGAATACCATAACCAAACACAAAAACCCAACTCTCAGCCATTAAACAGCACCAAAACCCCCTCATCTCCCAGGTCGCAGTTTTCTACCCAATTCTGGGACAAGTCGCAGTTTTTGCCCTGAAACCTGCTTCCCAGGTCGCACTTTTTGGCCCAAAAAGTGCGACCCAGCCGTAGAGATGAAGGAGGGTATGTTTCTGAGATTTTGGGCCCTAAATTGAACTTTCAATCCATCAAAATGAAAGAGTAAGGTTAGGCCGCTTACCTGCAACTGACGGATCTCAATTCCAACGGTCGGTTTGTCCGCTACGCTCGCCGCAAGATTTAGGGCCTTCTCTCCTCTCTACATTCACCACAGCAACAATAGCAAATGAGTGAATTTGGAGGGAAAACTGCCTTATTAAAAGAGAACTCTTGTTTCTTCTTTCGACCGCTGCGACCACACCGTAGCCCCGTTTGACAAACTGTCTGCACCGTTGGAAAGCTCTCACCGAGCCCTCAAATGGGTATCTGTTAGTTTTTTATGATTTGATACTTCACCAGGACACATTTTGTCCAAGAAGGGTCACTTCACCTCTCATTAAAATCGAATTTCCTCACTTACGACACTTGTACTTGGGGCACCACTTCGCCTCCTTACTCGTCTTTGTTCGTGTCGATTTTCGTCATGAGTTCCCATCTTGTACTCATGTTTTCATGGTCCCCCATGGGGCCTTTACTGTGTGGCAGCACCATCGAGTCGCCCTTGTTTAGAGCATCCAAGTTGAGTCATCATCGCATCCATGGAGTCTATCCCGAGTCCCTTTGTACCCCGCTATAGCCCTCCATCCTTCATTGCTTGGTCTCTCTCTTGCGTCGCACATTATGACCTTCAGTCCCACTGTCCCCTATCCCTTATGATATTGTGTCAGTCGCTGCCATGTCATTCATGCCCTTTATGCTCTAACAAGGGAAGTCGTCCATTCGCTACTCAGTCCTTTCCATTTCACTATCATCATTAGTGTCAGTCTGTCCGTCGCTCTACTATTTTCTCTCGTGCCTTAGTTGAGGATATCTCATTGCCTCACCTATGGCGGACCTCCTTCTGTCGACATCATCTCATTCATTCCAAAAGCCAGGTCTAGAGGGCGGTGTACCTTGGTTCCAGCTTCCACTCTTTTTCAGTGCCTCGGATCAGGCAAAGGGTTCTCTCATTTCCCTTTGACTTGATTGTTTCTCCACTCCAGCTCTTTTCAGCATGACCGAGATTCATATACTTGATGGTTCGGTGATACAGAAGCAACTCTTGATGATTCCCGGGTGTGTGTGAGATGTCTCAACCCTCATGAGGGAGTGGCCCTGCAGGTAGCCCCCCACATGCCCGGATGACCTCCTCCTTGCAGCCTTCGATGCAGCTCCAGATATTTGATGATGTTGGCCTTAGCCACTTGCGGCGCCTCTTTGATTTGCATGTATCAGTCAGATTTTGTGAGCCCTTCCCCATTTACAGGGGGCATTTGGGTTGTATTTGTATCTCATGTACTCAGATATTATTGTATCAGTCCTGGCTGTTATCCCAGGCACAGCATGTATGTGGGATTCCTCATTGTATTTTTATCTGGCTCATGATTATGCCGGCTGTACTTTATGGTTCGGTCCCTTGTTTACTAGACACACTATTCTTTTGTACTTTGTCTCGGCGGGCATAGGTATGCCTCCCCCGCCGCCTTCAGCACAGGTACCCTCTCATAAAAAGAGACTTGTTTCACCTGCGAGTCTCATCTCCTCAGGGTCTAGTCCTTCAGCACACTATCTACCTCACATTTCTCTCTCTGACATCCCTTTTGTTGTCTAGTGATTGTGTTCTTACAACGTACTTCGGTCATACGATTTGCTCCTGACACTCGCACGCTGGGGGGCAATCTGTTACACCATTTTTGGTCATCTAACCTATTATCATTAGATGGACCCAAGTACACCATGTAAGACCAATTTTACCCTAAGTAAAATTGCCTTCACTATGTTAAATAACTTAATAAACCACATTTATTAGGTTGTTTATGGTCCAAACAGGAAACCCAAAAAGGAAATATTAAACAAACCTGTATTTGTTTGATTTTCCTCATGGAATAATTAATTAAACCATAATTTAATTATTATTCCCAATCATGTTTAACCCAAAAACAAAGAAATTAATTAGATAAACCTTTATTTATCTTATTATTTTCTAGGAATAATTATTTAAATCTTATTTAGATAATATTCCTTGTTAAATATGACCAAATCACCCACAAATAATTAAATAAATCATTATTTATTTGATTATCTTTCAACCATTTCCTTAAATAATTAAATAAATCATTATTTATTTGATTATCTTCGAACCACTTCCTTAAAAAGATAAATAAATAATTTATTTATTTATTTTTGACTAATCAAGGGATTTGACCCAAGTCAAATACCTTTTCCCTCCAACAAATATAATAAAATATTCCATAAAAGGTGGATCTAGATTTGGTTAACATTATTTTAATCATGCACCAAGATATAGAATGACCCAATATTTTGTTATAAATAGGAGGGTTCTCCCCATCATTCTTCACCTTTTTTTGCCTATTAGATCACTCTGGATCTATACACTTGGTCCCATTTTTCCATCATTTTCTGTGTGAGCTCCCATTGAGCTCTATTCTTTACATTGGGTTTTCTACACCGCAAGAGAGAGAAATCTTAGATCTGAAGTGCTGAGGACTTCCAAGAACCCATCCCACTGAGCAGAATTGGATACGCCTTCTTGTTTTCCTCCCAGGTGCCCAATTAATATAAAAATTCTTTCAAAAATTGTTCTTGTCTTGTCTATTGGTATATGGAGCAAACCCTTGTTTTTACTGCTTAATGTCTTTCCATGCATAGATCTGGTGTTTTGCAGCTCTTTTCTTGTTTAACTAACCACAAATATGAAGATATTGGCAGCCACTTTTGTTGTTAGGGCTATTAGTTATGCGTAGCTAAAGTGGTCCTTTTTCGTACACTTCGACAAAGGATTCATACTAACACTAAGGAAAATATGAAACAATCAACGTAATAGGAAAAAGGGCATATTTTGAAATGAGGAAGTTGTATTAGCACCTAAGTTGACCCTTGCTGATAGTGCCCTTCTCTATTTTCTTTCTTCAGTGAACAGAGCACCATGGAGGAAAAAAGCATTGATTGTACAGATATTTCTGTCTCGTTTACAAATGGGGATTATATCATATGATCTATGAAATTCCATTGGTAATTAGAATTATTTCTTCTTTTTCATTTTCCTTGATTAAAGGGCCCATCATAGCTACATATAGATTTTATAGCTATACTGTTCCAAAAAACCATTGGATGATTTTTCTGCCATAGGCCTGCATACTAAAAATGTAGAAAGTATTACGTTATGCACTTCTTTCTTATCACAAATCCATCAGTATATGAATAGACTTCAACACACTTTGCAGACTTATTATTGGAAGAGAATAAATATCCAAAAAATACTAACCCGAATATGACACTTGCATTTGTTTTCGTCGTTTTGAAATTTCCAGTTACTTCACTATACTGGATTATATGCTTTGAAAAATACCCATAAGTTGAACTTCCATCTCCATACTATACATTATGATCACATAGCTGACCGGACTGACAACCTTGAACACTCTGGGTCTGACTTGCCAAGTCACAAAATGAGTGATCACATGTAATAATAGATCCACTACTTGATTTATCAGGATTATAAAGTGTTAGTCGTATCTGCATGGAAGCAATTTGCAACAAAGCAAGTAAGTCAAACATTATGCAGATGTTAAAGAAATCAAATTTTACTTGCATCCAAGTTAATTTATAGTATTAATGTGAACAGAGGTATAATGTATTAAAAAATATCTTATAAATATCGAGTGCATTTTTCCTAAGTACTTGAAAACCTACAGTTAGTATAGGGTAAGTTAGGTCAGAGCAACATATATAGAGAGAAAAAAACACTCAAGAAGAAATATGATGGAAGTGCAGACTTGCAACAATCTTTCTCATTGTCAGCATCTTGGTGCATTTACAGTGCAATATGAAAGAGATGTCAAGGCTTGTTAGAAAGGCAAATCATGCTCCAAGGAAGGTTGTAATGGCACACGATATAAAGTTTTGGCTCTTTAGTATTATGGGTCATGAAACTGTAACCCCTATAGGAGAAATTCATACCAAAAGTCAACTCAAGCAATTCCATGATTTAGACCATACCAAAAATCAACTCAAGCAATTCAAGGATAAGCAAAGTGATTTCCATCCATTGGATAGAGTGATATTTGAGTCAATGTCTTTGATGACACTAGGGTTTGAAGACTTGATATTAACCTATACAACACTAAGATATACTATATATTCAATTCTCAATAGCTTCAAGGGATTATGAGCAAGACTATAGAGAAGTTTCATCTAATACATCAAAGGGTAATATCAGCAATGCAAATATTAATGTAATATTGTATTTTTCATTCAAGGATCACATTCACCACACATTAATAGAACCTGTGTGAGTAGGAATTTTAGGTAACTGTAAATAACCACTTAAAGGTTTTAGCTTTCCTTTACTACCGTAAATACACATATATGTATAAGAGAACTTAAGAGCCACACAACAAATGTCCATAAAACTTGGTATAGAGGTATAGTGAGAATATAACAGCCATGTGGCATACTTAGTGAAAATGTCAGGTAACCTTTAGTTAATATGCCACTAAACCTCATTTATCAAGCTTAGAGTAAGGAATCTAGAAGTATTGTAGGGTCATCAGTCATTGCCTTGGGAAATTTAACGATGGTGGCACACACGTGAGACATTTTCACATGATAGCTATGCATGTATGATAAATCCCCATAACAAGTTATGCATGTACTAGCCTATACAAGTTTATTGTTGTCCTATGTGATGGAATGGCACATTATTGCACTATGAATAGGTAAGCATAGTAACAAATTTCTTACCACTGTTATCACACACTCAAGTGAAACCTCTCTTTACTGTCAATTTGTGTATATGTAGCAAGAAAAAATATATTCAATTTTACTGGTTGGGTGGCCCTAAGAACCATGCCAGACAGGTAATATTTTAAGATAATGAGAATCAAAACTTTGTCTTAATATCCAGGCATTAGGGATTAGACATTTTTTTTTCCTATGCCACATGCTCAAGTGAAAACTCTCTTTACTGTCAATATGTGCATATGTAGCAACAAGACATCTATTCAATTTTACTGGTTGGGTGGCTCTAAGAACCATGCCAGACAGGTAATACTTTAAGATAATGAGGATCAAAACATTGCCTTATTCTCCAGGAATTAGGGATCACAGAGATTTTGTTCCCACACCTCCACCCTTTTGGATTCAGCCTGCAGACATATTCTGGGATTCGAGAGGAGATCTCCCTCCACCCAATAGCCATGAGGGATTCAAGATTTTTTGGTTCCACTCATCCACCCTTATGTTTAATTAGGAACCCTAGATAACCCAACAATATCCATGCTTAATGAAAGGCGAAGGGCACTAAAGTTATATTATTCTGTTATGGAACATGAAAAATATTCCAATTATTTCTTATCACATATGAATCTCACACTGTTATGAAACATAAAATGATCCCAATCATCCTCTATCAAATAATGGGTTCAATATTTCTGTCCTAGCGGGAATAATTCCATCCAAGCAGTGGCACACTAGGATGTAAAGAAAAATCCACTCATTGGAATTACATAAGGATCATTCCTCACACAAAGAGATTAAGGGTTATATCCTCCTTATGTAGACACAACAATGTCAGTGCCATAAATAGGACACTCAGTAGTAAGAATAATACATGAAATTGAGATTGTAGGCATGGTTTCCTTATTCCTCCATACACCTTCGTTGATATTTACCCTAGGTTTTTATTCATTTTAAGTCAACTGATAGATATCGAATGAGAAATAGAATGGATGTAACTCACCTTTGGTGCTACGACATTCCATGTATTGTAGCTCTATCCCACTGTTGTCCGGGCCTGAGCTCTGCCATTGGCACGCTTGATTTTGTCCCTCAATTTTTTCTATCTCTTAAGTGTTCCTCCCAATATTCTTTCCTCTCCCCTCCATTCCCATTTCTCTCTCTCTCCTTTTTCCCCTCTTTTGCTGCGCTCCCCATGTATACTTCTGTTCACATTATCCTTTTGGTTAGTTAGACCTTTCCCTTTTGGCCCAACCTCAAATGGCCCCTTGTCCTTCCTAACTCGGCACTGGAAAACTGTTTCCTTTGGCCACCCCCTCTAATGCCATTTTCCCTCCTTCGAGTTCAGCAAGGTGTGTGGGAAAAACATATTGTTCAATGTTGCAAACTATGAACCAACCATTTATTTTTGTGTTTCGTCCTCTCCCTCCAATGCCTGTGAGCACCCTAGGTTTACTAGTATCGGTGTTTAATTCCATTATCCATCGTCGAAATACACTACACCTTATAATTATGTAGTATAGATACCAATAATGATAAATTATGTATATTTCAACTTTGAATATTTAATATAGTTAAATTTAGGTTATTTTTGTTGATCTCCCACCTAATGTGTTAAACACACGCATGGTGGGTGAGAAAATATAAGGAAACACATAGGAAATATAGGCATTCGTCTTTATCTATTATTCACCATGAATGTACATTTATAATACAATGGTGTGACCCTTGGATTCATCTTCCAAGGTCACTTGGACTCCTTTGTGATTGTTCACCTTCCACACCTACCCATAGAGGCTCAGGTGTCCAACATTCCCCCCCTTAATCCGAAGGGGTATGTGTGAGTCCAAGAAGAGAGTTGTAATACAAATATGCAAAGTATGCATGCAAACACTTAAGCTGAATCAACTCTCTGAAATTTTGGCATAAAGAGGTGGTTTAAGGATGACCACCAAGACTGGAACACAACGCTTATTGCAGTTCCTAGAACTCTTCGAAAACTGGCAAGAAGCTGAGGGCTTTCGCTAGAGGAAGTGCCCCCCATATTTGAAGAGGGATAACTTCAACCTAAAAGAAGCGAAGTCTACAACCTGTGATGTTTTAAGGATGACCACCAACACTGGAATGCTTGATGCATTTCCTGGAACTCTTCCAAAGCTGGCAAGAAGCTAAAGTCTTAGACTTAGATATGGGCAGTGTATGTTATGGGTAGTCAAGTGATACACGGTGCGAAGGGAGGAGCGTATAAATGAAGTGTGGGCAGCGTGACAAGACAGTGTGAGAACTGATGTTGTGATAATGTGCAGTGGGAGGTGTCGAGCTGAGTGGGAGGGTGGTTGCCAATGGATTGGATGGGAGAGCGAGCGGAGGGCGGAGGCAGTGGAGGGCAGAGGGAGGAGGCAGTGGAGGGCGCCAAGGAGCTGGCATGGGTGGGAGTCGAGGAGCCGACAGGAGGAGGGTAGGAGGAGTTGCGGGAGGGAGGTCAAGGAGGAGGTCAAAGGCCGTCGGGAGGGATGGGAGTGGAGTAGCAGCTCCGGGGAGGGATTTGACACACAGTCATGGGAGGATGCATGACCACAGATATGGGAAAGGGCTACAGTGGAGGGGGAGAGGCGTAGGGGAGAAGCGGGGGAGTGGGGCTGCGGGGATGGGCAAGGGGCCAAGTTGTGTAAATTGGCATGAGAGAAGGAAATTTGGCTACAAGAAAGTGATGGTACTATTATTGATGATCCACTTCAAGGAAATGCTTTTCCTGTCGGTGATGGTAGCAATGCCTAAGACAGCGAGAATAATGTTAGAGATATAAAGGAGCCCAATTTTGTCTGGCAAAGTGAATCCTTCAGAAGTCATAAGGAAAATGGAGGAAGCCAGTCGACAATACTATGCCACAGAGGGGAGGTGTTATCCCTATGGTTCAAACCCGAGAGGTTTGGTCCTCCAACTTGTGAGAGATAGGGCAGGATGGTGTGATGGGTGTTATTATGCAGGGAGGAGGCCAACAAGATACCAAAAAATATACAGTCACATTAGGAGAAATATAACCAGCAATATATAGTCACAATAAGTAATCTACAACCAACACTAATATATAGTCATAGAGAGTAATATGCGTCCAACACCAATATACAGTCACAAAAGCCATTTAACAAAACAAGCTTTAGGCTTACTACTCTTCCATTGGGAAACAATCATGGAGGTTATTGTGCTTCTAGGTAGCGCCACAACCCGCAACCATCATAGCATTTGAACATAGCCATCATTTTTTTTTTTAATGCCAAAATAGAGATTGCACTAATAGATTAGTGCTTAACGTGGAGAATGGAGCAATGGTAGAGTTGTTAGTTCTGCAAAAAATGTAGAACATAGGCATGATGGAGTTACAAGGGCAGAGGGAGGCTAAAATGGAGTTGGAAAAATCTGAAAATTCCAGGACCTCACCTGCAGCTCTAATACCATGTTAAACACACGCATGGCAGGTGAGAAAAGATAAACACACACATAGGAAAGATGTGCATTCGTTTTTATCTATTATTCACCATGAATGTACATTTATAATACAACGGTGTGACCGTTGGATTCATCTTTCAAGGTCACTTGGACTCCTTTGTGACTATTTGCCTTCCACACCTACCCATAGAGGATTATGTGTCCAACATAATGTATCTAAATGTGTGTGTGGCCCCTTAAGGAAAATCTGTTGGAAATACTAAGAGGGGGGGCGAATTAGTATTCCTTTCAATTAGAGCATTAGTTAATCTTCAATTATTATCAGTGTTTGTACAATGATAGTACCAAACAAAAGAAACACAAATGCACATATTTTTTAAGGTGGAAACCCACTCCAGGACAAAAACCACCTAATACTTTTCTAATAATTCTTTAATATTCAACTCTAATTGAAAATAAAGCTCCAACTTCCTAGAATCTCGAAAATCATTCTTATCCAGCTCCCATTGGATGGACACTCCAATGCCCGAAATTATTCAATAGTCAACAGAATGGATGTCCCAACACCCAATGAGCTACAACTCACCCTAGCACCACCCTACCACCCTATAGAAGAATAAAATAAAAATGGACTCCTGTACCAGGGAAAATGATCCACTTTACAATGATATAGAATGATGTAGAAGAAGAAGACACACTAGACCATAACCCCAACTATAACACAGCCACCTAATGATGATCCTAGACCTCCCGACACTGCCTCTTCAACTCTTGGCAGATAGACACTAGAACAATTTTCACAATAATGTATTTATAATGACTTAGTACAATGATACCTTACAATGAATGTATGTAGTGTTTCCCACTTGAAGACTTCATGTGATAAATTTTTTGCTGCTTTTCTGCACCATGGATGCTTCTCTTGTCATGCTACCCTCTGCTACACCTTGCTTTGCTTTTCTCCCCTAGAAATTGTGGTCCTTCGCAGCCCTTGACAACACATGATCTAGCTTTTTCTTGCCTTCTAGGAGCTCGATATTGAATATGGTGTATCTCTGTTATTTCAGATCCCCAATATCTGATTTTTGGTCCTATAGTATTCCTTTGAGTCCTCTTTCCAATGCAATAGGTCTGATCCAATTTGGATTCTTCAAGGGAGATTTATGCCCAATATCTCACAATGCCCTAATTATGGACTGTTTCAGTAGAGCGAACTTGTACAACGTGCCACGTGTCACTTTTTCGTCATTCGGCTCTGAAATTGATAGAGTGAAAACTAATGTCCGTACAATATCTGCCACTTTTTACAGAATTCTAATCCGATACTCAAAGAGAGATTTATGACGATTTTTCCAAGGTCACTTCTTTGAGATGAATTTCAGGAGCCTGAAAAGGCACTAACTTCCACAGAACATATCTCCGGAAATATTGCGCACCTTGATATGAAATTTTCACATGAGCTTCCTAAGGATTTCGGCTTCACCTCATAAAAATTTCAGATTCGCCTCATAAACATTTCAGCTTCTGAACCTTCGTAGAAAAAAAGTTACAGATAATATTCCACGATGACCTGTTTCCGATGGCGAAATCCCTTGCATAAGGAGGATATGAGGATCACAATTTATATAAATTCTTAGGTTGAGAGGGGCTTCAACAAGTGAGCGTGGGAGGGATTTTAGGAGTTTAAAAAATATTAATTATGACTTTTAAATGACCCATGCCACAACCCCATGGGGTTTTAGCCCACTAACTGGGGTTACAAACTTCAAACATGAATATCTCTCAAATCGTGAAGAATTACGTGGCGTGCCATATATCAGCGGAAACATATCGACAAGGAGAAACCATCAATAGCATTATTGACCCATAATATAGTAATTTTATAGGTAAAATTTCCCATGCAATATTGGGGTAGCCCCTGGTGCTGATTAGGTTGAGATCAATGACAACTGCTGATCAACAATCCCCCCCTTTGGCATTTATGGCAACACAAGTACTCCCCCTGCGATCATGACACATCTTCCTACAACATTCTCTCCCGATTTGACATCAATGGAAAAGGGTAACTCCCCCTTAAACCCAACCATCCCGCGGACTTGTACACACTTCCACTCCCTCTTTATATTATGAATAAGGAAAATCTAATGAGAACTTGGGAGAATCCCAAGATTTTGGCGAAGATATTCAAATGCTTCATGAGGTAAAGGTTTAGTGAAGATATCAGAGATTTGTTCTTTTGTACCAACATACTCAAGTTTGATATTCTTTTCAGCGACTAGTTCTCTAACAAAATGATCTTTGATTGGAATGTGTTTTGTTTTTGAATGCATGATAGGATTCATGGAGATGCTGATGGCACTAGTGTTGTCACAAAATATGGGAATAGGCTCACTGAATTGTACTTGAAGATCATGCAAAGTTTGTTTCATCCAAAGGACTTGAGTACAACATGATACCACTGCAATGTATTCTGCTTCCGCTGTAGATAATGAGATTGAGGTTTTCTTTTTGCTCAACCATGATACAGGACAACCACCTAGATAGAATGTTGCTCCACTAGTACTCTTACAATCATCAACACTTCCTACCCAATCTGCATCTGTAAAGGCTTGAATAATGAGATTGTTACCCTTGGGATACCAAAAGCCATATTCTTTTGTGCCCTTTAGATATCAAAGAATTATTTTGACCGCAATAATATGTGATTCTTTTGGTGCTTCTTGGAATCTTGCTACTTGTCCAACTGCTTGCATAACATCTAGCCGAGAGGCTATTACATATAGAAGACTACAAATCATAGATCTGTACAACCTCTGATCCACATCCTTAGATGATTCGTCTATGCTCAATTTGCAACCTGTTACCATCGGAGTAACGATGGCTTTGCAATCTTCAATCTTGAATTTCTTGAGCATTTGCTTGATGTGCTTGGCTTGACATATAAATATTATTTTCTCTTGCTCAGATATTTGAATCCCTAAGAAGTATGTCAGCTCACCAAGTAAAGACATCTCGAACTCACTTTGCATCTTTGTAGAAAATTTCTTACTTAGTCGATCATCATTGCCACCAAATATTATATCATCCACATATCCCTCAACAATTGTTAAATTATCTTTATCTATTTGTACATAAATATTTCTATCAACAACACCTTTCTTGAACCCTTGTTGATGTAGATATCCATCAAGACAAGCATACCATGCTCTGGGAGCCTACTTGAGACCATATAGAGCCTTATTTATCTTGCAAACATAGTCTTGTTTTTCTGATAGTAGAAAACCTTCAGGTTGTTCGATGTAAACTTCTTCTTCTAATTCTCCATTCAGAAATGTTGGCTTAACATCTATTTGGTAGACATTGATTTTTCTTGAACATGCATAGGAAAGAAACATTCAGATGGCTTCCATTCTGGAAATTGGTGCAAATGTTTCATTGAAATCAATTCCTTCCACTTGTGCATAGCCTTTGCAAACCAATATTGCTTTATTTTTGGTAACTTGTCCATATTCATTCAATTTGTTCCTAAACACCCATTTAGTACCAATGACATTTTATCTTTTGGTTGTGGAACTAATTCCCAAGTGTTATTCTTCTCTATTTGATCCAGTTCTTCATTCATAGCTACTACCCAATGTTCATTCTGGCTGGCTTCCTCAAAACTACTAGGCTCAAAGGTTGCTAGAAAAGCAATGTGATCTTGTTGTGATGAACGAAGCTGTTGACCTTCATTTATGTCACCAATGATTTGATTTGATGGATGGTTCTTTTGAATCCATTCTTTTGTTCTCCTTGGAGGAGCTTCTTGTTGTTGTTCTAGTATATCTTGATGATCATTATTTACTTCTTCCTGGTTGATAGTTGCTTCTTGTTCTAGAATTTTATCTATTTCTTTTTCAGCCTCTGTCTCAAGTTTCAAAGATTCTAGATCCTCATCATTATTCGCTAGAACACCATCTTCGTCAAATGTAACATTTATGCTCTCCACTATCTATTTTCATCTTAGATTATAAAATTTATATGCCTTTCTTTTGTGTGAGTAACCAACAAAGATGCCTTCATCAACAAGTGATTCAAACTTACCCAAATTTTGATCTTCTCTTTTAATATAACATTTTCTTCCGAAGATTCTGAAATATTTTACATTAGCTGGTATTCCTTTCCATAATTCATATGGGGTCTTGTTGCAATTATTTCTGAGAAGAATTTGGTTGATAATGAAGACTTTCGTATCAATTGCTTGAACCCAGAATTTTTCATCCAATTTTGAGTCCTTCAAAATTGTTCTACCCATTTCCTGTACGGTTCTATTCTTTCTTTCAGCAACTCCATTTTGTTGAGGTGTTCATGTTGTTGAAAATTGTCTTTTTTTCCATTTTCGTCATAGTATTGATGAAATAATTTGGAAGTGAATTATTCGCCATTATATGATCTTAGACACTTTATTTTAAAATCAGTTTCATTTTCAACCAACTCCTTGTATATCTTAAAGCACTCAAATGCTTCAGATTTTTTCGTTAGGAAACTGACGACTGTCATCTTGGTATAGTCATCTATCATTAACATGAAATATAATTCTCCATCTAGGCCTTTTGTTCTCATAGGACCACATAGATCAATATGTATCAATTCCAATGGGTGTGACACAAAGTGTTCTTTTGTTTTAAATTTGAATTTTGTTTGTTGCCGTGCCTATAGGGCTCACATAGTGTGTTGGAAGGTTTTGAGATTTTCGACATTTCTCGTACTGCTTCCTTTTTGCTTATCCTGAAAATATTGTCAAAGTTTATGTGACCCAATTGTTTATGCCATAACCAACTTTCATCTTCTTTAGCCAGTAGACATGCTTTACTTGCTTCATCCAGAACATATGTCATTTGGAGCTCGACTTGCTGTAGCCACAATTTTACCATACCTGCCTTTCCTGATTTCACATTTTGTGGAGTTGAATAACATTGTGTGTCCTTGATCACACATTTTTCCAACACTGAGCAGATTGTGATTCATGTTTTCAACTAATAGAACATTCTTCGCTATAACATCTTTGCTTCCAAGAGTGATGGTACCTGATCCTATAACATTTGAAGATCCATCATTTCACAAGGATACGGTTCCATCCTTATTCTCTTTGAGAGATACAAATTTCCTTCTATCTCCAGTTATATACATTGAGCAGCCATTATCAACATACCACACATCTTTATTGTTTTGAGCCTTGAGAGCGAGAGCACAATTATCAGTCTTCTTCTTCTTCCATGTTCGTTCATTCTGTGGCTTCGAAGATTCTTCTAGAGAATTTTCAAGTCTGCAGTCTCTGGCTATGTGTCCAAAGTTCTGACATTTGTAACATTCTATATTATTTCTTAAATTTTAAAATCTATTGATGTTTCGTTGAGCCCTGTGAGGTTCATATTTGAAGGATCTCCTGGAATTGTATTGGTTCCTAGGGTACGTGCGACATTCTATAGCTTTATGACCAAATTTTCCACATGAATAACAATAGCCATGAAAAATATGCTGGTACCTAGATGGAAATCTTCGTCGAGGAATCGTCTTCCAAGGATATGCTTGTGAATCTTTTCCAATGAAGTCTACATGGATGTCAGATCTCATAGGTTCATTGTATTTTATTGTTGAACGTCCTGCTTCTTCTTATTTGTAACCGAGGCTAGTTCTGTCATTGTAAGATCATTCATTTTTGATGATTTCTTCCAATGCCCTTGAGCTATTATCATAGTTTTGGATATCATTTTCCTTCTTCACTTCCTTACGCAACAAGACTACTTCGGCTTCTATTGCTTCCCTTTCTTGGTTGCTTTCTTCCAACTTCTTTTGAAGTGAATCTTCAATACATTTTTGTTCTTCAACTTCAATTTTAAGACCTTGAACTTGTTCTTCAAGAGTATTGGAACGGATCTTCTCTGCCTTGAGCTCCTTTATAATATTGACTTCTTCCTTAGAAAATTCTTCTATGGTCAATCCTTCATCTTCGTTGTTTGATACCTCTTGTTTATTGTGCTTGGCCATAAATAATAATCTCTCATTGGCTTCTTCTTCGCTGTCATTGTCTTCATCAGATGATGAGCTATCTTCTTTAGAGAGAAAGTTCCATTTGGATCTTTTCTTTTTGAATTTCTTAAAGCCTTTCTTTCCTTTTGAGTTTCCATCACTTCTGTTTGGACATTTTGCTGCGAAATTCCCAACCTCACCACAGCCGAAACATATCGATGGAAGTTTACCTTTGAATTTTCCCTTACAAATTTTTAATTTTCTCGTAAAGTAAGAATATTCTTCATTTGAAAGACCTTCTCCATAATCTCCCTTTTCTTCACACTTGCAGGTGCATGTCTTTTCAATTGAAGGTTGTTTGTCCTTATTGGTTTTCTTAGATGCAACGAACTTAGTTTCTAGATGCAAAGTACCCTCTTCTTCATCAAGTCTCATTTCATATGTTATGACAACTCCATGTAATTCCTCTTTGTTGAGTGTGTCCAGATTTGCACTGTATTCTAAGACCGATACCTTTGGGTTCAATCTCCCTAGTAACATTCTAAGAATCTTTCGTATAATAGTCTTCTCATCAACTGGCTCTCCCAATCCTTCCAGAGTATTGATTATTTCATCAATGTATTGGAAGTATGCAACAATGTTGCAATCTTCTTTCATTCTGAGTTGCTCAAATTTTGCTCTATAGATTGAAGCTTTGCTTATTCGATATTTGAGTCACCTGCATATATATTCTCAAGCTTGTCCCATACATTTTTGGCGGTTTTACAACCCAAAACTTTATGATAAGTAGATTCAATAAGTCCAC
The DNA here is from genome assembly GCA_034641835.2 of Pinus albicaulis. NCBI lineage: Eukaryota > Viridiplantae > Streptophyta > Pinopsida > Pinales > Pinaceae > Pinus > Pinus albicaulis. The sequence continues at coordinate 957,150,168 of CM076584.1, read as the reverse complement.
TAATAATAATTTTCTTTGCTTTTGCATCATTTACCAAATTCTTCTTACCTTGTTCATCCGCGGTTGATGTAAATCAATTTTGAACAGTGTCCCATACTTTGTAACCTTGCACCAAGAGATAGACCTCCTTTCTTCCTTTCTAGAGTGCATAATTATTTTCATTGAACAGAGGTACACCATTCTTGGTATGCTCCATGAACTCCTTCTAGCTATTAAAATGCTATTGAAGGAACCAAGCTTTGATACCAATTGTTGGAAATAAAGAGGGAGGGTGAATCAGTATTCTTTTCAATTAGAGCATTAGTTAATATTCAATTATTCTCAGTTTTTGTAAAATGATAGCAGAAAACAAAAGGAACACAAATGCACATAGTTTTTAAGGTGGAAACCCACTCTGGGACAAAAACCACCTAAAGCTTTTCTAATAATTCTTTAATATTCAACTCCAATTGAAAATAAAGCTCCAACTTCCTAGAATCTAGAAAATAAATTTTCTCCAGCTCCCATTGGATGGACACTCCAATGCCTGACATTATTCAACAGTCAACAGAATGGATGCCCCAACATCCAATGAGCTACAACTCACCCTAGTACCGCCATACAACCCTATAGAAGAATAAAAGAAGAATGGACTCCCGTACTAGGGAAAATGGTCCACTTTACAATGATGTAGAATGATGTAGAAGAAGAAGACACACTAGACCATAACCCCAACTATGACACAACCACCTAATAATGATCCTAGACCTCCTGGCACTGCCTCTTCAACTCTTGGCAAATAGACACTAGAACAATTTTTACAATAATGTATTTACAATGACTTAGTATAATGATACCTTACAGTGACTGTATGCAGTGCTGCCCACTTGAAGAATTCATGTGATGAACTTCTTGCTGCTTTTCTACACCTTGATTTTTGATCTTATCATGCTACCCTCTGCTACACCTTGCTTTTCTTTTTTTCCCTAGAAAGTCTAGTCCTTTGTAGCCCTTGACAACACATGATCTAGTTTTTTCTTGCCTTCTAGGAGCTCCATATTGAATCTAGTGTATCTCTGTTATTTCATATCCCCAATATGTGATTTTCGGTTTTGTAGTAGTACTCTGATTCTTCTTTCCAGTGCCACATGTATAATCCAATTTGGATTCTTCAAGAGAGAGTTATTCCCAATCTCTCACAATGACCTAATTATGGACTATTTCAGTAGATCAAAATTGTACGACATGCCACATGTCACTGTTTCTTCATTTGGATCTGACATTAATACAACAAAAACTAGAGTCTATGTACTATCTATCCATTTTTACAGAATTCCAATCCAATACTTAGAGAGAGAGTTATGACGATTTTCCCAAGGTCACTTCTTTGAGATGAATTTCAGGAGCCTAAAAAAACACTGACTTCCACAGATCATATCTCCGAAAATGTTGCACTCCTTGATCTAAAATTTTTATAGGAGATTTCTCGGGATTTCTACTTCACCTCATAAAAATTTCAGCATCTAAACCTTCGTAGAAAAAAATTTAGAGCGAAAATTACATGATGACTTGCTTCATATGGCAAAATCCCTTGCAAAAGGAGGATATGAGGATTACAATTTATATAAATACTTAGGTTGAGAGGGGCTTCAACAAGTGAATGTGGGAGGGATTTTAGGAGCTTAAAAATTATTAATTATGACTTTTCAATGACCCATGCCACAACCCCATGGGGTTTTAGCCCACTAACTCGGGTTACAAACTTCAAACATGAATATCTCTCAAACCGTGAAGAATTATGTGGAGTGCCATATATCAACAGAAACATATCAACAAGAAGAAACCATCAAAATCATTCTTGACCCAGAGTATAGTAATTTGGTAGGTCAAAATTCCCATGAAATATTAGGGTAGCCCCTAGTGCTGCTTGGGTTGACATCAATGACAACCACTAATCAACAAAAACCACTATATTATATTAGTGGTTAATGCATTTTTTAGATTTCATTTATTAATTTATTTATATACATGGTGTATCTATTATTTCCAATATATTTACCATAACTATGTGAATGGATGGGCCTGGAGTATGTCCTAAAATTGCTTTTGATTGACTAAGATCTCGTGTTCCTCGGACGTAAGGAAACAAAATAATGAACCAAGACCCAGAGGAATATCGTAGGAGTGAAAGCCTGCCCCCTTACAGACCACTAGCGGGTTATTCCAGGTGGCATGGTTTTCCTTGAATAACGATGATGAGTTAGCCTGCATTTGAGGACAGTAGCCATAGATGGTTGTCTTCACTGCTGGTTTCAAAATTGACTTATGATAGGTTTTCAAAGGGATAGTCATACAAATAAGTATAAAGAAGAAGACAAGGACCAAATTATTACTAGACTAAATAAAACACCTCGAAACAATTGGCCATTAATCGTTAGTAATGAGATATTCGGAGTAAAAAACTCCATCAATGTTATCATGAACTTCAACCCCTTCCTACATGTAAAATGATCAAAGAAACAATACTTGTATGAAAATTCGTGTCATATATATAAAAAAAACCTTCAAATCATTCTCTTGCATGGGAATTGAATAAAGAATATTTTACTTACCAAAATATGGATTGCAACCATTCCTACAATTGCAATTCTTGGTGGCATATTATTAGATAGATGTTGAGATTTTGGTCTTAGTTGAGAACAATTTTTGAAGTGAGATCTTGGGCATTATTTTTTGGGGCATGTTCAATTGGAGAAGGGTCCATCAGAGCCAGAGTTTGTGAGACATTATATGAAAGTGATGACATTGTTTGAGTTATAAGACCTACATGGAAATAGAAAAACTTCTTTGCCTTTTGATTTTGTTGCACTTCAGGAAGGGTTGGTGTTTGATGTTGTTGATGAGGCATTTGATGTTTAATGTTGCATTGTTGTCTTTACTAATGATTGTAGTTTTGTTGAAAAAAATGCAAAGGGGTTTTGGAGGAGACCTGGAAGTGGAGTTGGGAATATTACATGGAGAAGTTTTTTCTTGAACTGTTTTCTCTTGATTAGATTGAGAAGGAGAATATTGTTGCGAAAGTGAGCAAGACTATCCTTCTTGTTCCACTTCAATATCTAGCCATTTCAAATGGACCATATTTTTCTATTTCAGTTGAGGATTGTTTGAAACATTAGTCAAAGAAAAACAACTTAGGTAAATCCAAATTATAGATAATATCGATAAATAAATAAATCTTCAATTATAGTATTCCATGATTCAGATGTAAGAATTACGAAGTATATTGTATTTCTCTATTGTTTCCATTTAAGAAAGTTGATGACAGATTATGTCTTGAATATTTGTGGGGGGGAATAAATTTATGTAGAACACAATACTCTGTTTCTTGACCAAGTCTAGAGGAAGAGTAAATGGCCTTGTACCAAGTTAGAAAGGACTAGAAACAACTCCAGAAATAGGTCCATTTATGGCTACTTTTATTCATAGTGTTGTGTAACATATTCCATTAATTGTAACACACAAAATTAGGCATTGTTAGTATGGTTCATTTTTTATCCTTGCTTGTAACAGATTATGAAAGTAGACCAAAAATTTCAAATATTCCGAACTCACAACATCTCCCCACCACATGTTTTCTCTCCTTGTGACAATATATAGTAGGTATGAAAAATATCTGAGGTTCTCATACAGTGTCAAGAAGAGTGGACTTTCCCATATATATCCAAGTGTTACCAATCATATAGCATGAGGTTTACAAGACCCTGAATAAGAAAGATAAATTTAGACTTAGGATTTAACCCAATATATTGCTTCTTTGATGCATATCGATTCATGGATAGTCACCTTTTGGGAATTTTCATTCCATGTGTTAGAGGCTTGTATGCGTGATCTCGATGGCTCATGATCTCACTTGGTTGGTCATGGAATTGGCACATTGATTTGTTTTAGCATGTTGGCATTCATATTGATCATCGTGCACCTCGGTATTGATAGTGGTTACGTGGATGGATGATATGGTTTCTATAAGAGTATTCCCCTTGGATTGTGATGAGCATAGAAAATGACCAGACCACTATAACGACATATATTCAATCAATCTCAGACAAGAGATGACATATAATTAGTCCATAGACTTTAGACCTTATTGCAGTGTTTCCATAGGTAGTGAGTTTGGTGAGATAGAATATATTTTGAATAATTTTATCATAAGGAGAAAAATGCTTGCTTGCCAAGATACGTGTGAGTTTAAGTTGTTAATACTTTCTAGGAACAATTTCACTATTGTCATCTGCCCACGAATAGACAACCACTAGTAGCACCAATTGCTAATATGTTGATGAATATTAGCTTGATAAGCCGCATCCAATCATCAACTAAATAATATTTTCTCTTCAGATGGAAACTAAGATAAGTGGGACCACGTTCCAGTAGAGCCACCTTGTATGGAAGGAAGGAGGAAATGGTGTCAGAAATATCAACAAGGGTATTGTGTTGGAAAAAAAGGATTTAGCTGGGCTAAATAAAATTCTAGTAGCATCACAAAAGGAAGTGAATATATCATTATAATCCTTCCATTCTGAGATTGATCCATCATAAAAAAATTGGAACATCATAAAAAATAAATTAAGTTGGTGATAAAAATGGGTTTGGATACCCTTATACCAAGTTAAATGACACTGTCATCTTTGGTTTTATTAATCATTCTACTCAATCCCTCAATGACTATAAGGAATAAAAAAGGGGACAATGGACATCCCTATCGCAAACCATGAGAAGCTATAAAGAAGATCTAATACAAAATAGGAAACAAATAATATGCACGTTTTCTAGTGATTTAATTTGTTCTGTAATAAAAAATAGGAAACAAATAACATGCATGTTTTCTATTCCATTTCCATTTCTTGATTCAAATAGGATAACATGATGTAGGGGAGGAAAATATAAACTGTGCTTGCTCAGATGCTTCTAGTGCCTCCACTGCTAGGTCAAAAGCTTCTCTCTATGTGATAAAACATAGTATAAGCCCTAAAATTGCAACATAGTATAAACACATTGGAAGAAACTACATATATATACTGAAAATTTGGTGCCAAATGTTTCCCATTCTCCATGAAATAATTTGCAGCTGGAACTGTGTGCCCTGATCTACATAGTTTTTGGTGGAAAATCCTTTAATGGCTAGGCTGAGCTGACACGTAGGCTTAAGGAAATTTGTACCAGAGACCATAGAGATGGAATATCACCATGAGGTATGGCAACAAACCATCGACTATTAACACATCCCCTTTCAATGAAGGAGATGCCATGAGTATGGCCACTTATTACGCGAATGCCAATTAAACCAAAAATAGCCAAAGGAGCTGGAAAAAGATAACAATAAAAATAAATAGAGGGAGGATGCAGAGGGATTCCAAGAAGTTCAGAGGAGAAAGAAGAACCAGAAAATTAGCCAAACCCCAAAACGAAATTCAATAAGGATAGGTAAAAACAAGTAGAACTACAATAGGTTCATTACCCTGCGGGATGAGAAGTCATCGAAAGAAATGGTAGAACACCAAGATGTAGCTGACCAGGGAAAAGAAATGGGGGAGGAACAAGATAACAGAGACAAACTGGAAAAATAGAGGGAAGAGAAAAACACCAAATGCAATGCAGAAGTGAAGTTGCAAGAGAAATAAACCACCTGAATAGGATAGGATTAGTTAAATATGGAAATAAATAGGCAAAAAGAGGATATAAACAATGAAGAGCAGGTTTTGTGTAGACTAGTGAAAGAACAGAGACACCTTGATAGGATCCTAGAAGTCCCAGGGAGGAGATCAAGGGCCAACATGGAAACGTAGTAAGAAAAGGGGCTCCTACAACTTTCTCTTTTCTTATAATTTGTTTCTTTCCCTTTTTGCTAACTTTTTAGCATCTAGGCATGTTCACGCTATCATAATCTATTGACATCTGGTTTCCCTCTCTAGACCCATTGAAATATTTTTTGGTCATTTGTTGAAAATTGATAATACTATCTTATCATAATTCACACAACCTTTTAGATTAATAATATTTTTTCTACTACAGTGGTCACATTGTTTATATAGTTTTCATGCCTGACAACAATGTGTTTTCCCAAAAAATCGGCTAGGGAAAATTTCCATACTGCTTCATATAAATTACGATTTTCAACATTGTATTAGTACCAGGTGTTGAGGTTCACTGGCAGTGGTTAAGAGGCCAAAAAAAAAGCATGGCTTAAGGGGAGAAGGATGTTCAAGGGAGAAATCTTCATTTTGATATTGAAAAGGAAATTTTACTAGTACACTAGCGCAATATGAGGGTGCCTAGTATCCCAAAGTGTATGAGACACTAAACTGTTAAAAATCCTCAATGTGAATCCATTTAAATAGATAACCTAATGGATAAATCCTAAAACGATTATAAGAACTAGATGTATCGAATCAAATTAATTAAGTTCGATGTTTTTTCAAAAGGGAAGATTAAACTAGCACAAACCCATCTAACCATGAGTCTAGTTCCAATCAGTACTAAACCCAACTTCCATGCGTATTAGATAATCTACAAATCCAATTACCAAGTTCTAAATCCTCATGAAAGCATTTGTGTGCCATAAACCCTTCAATGCCCTCAATGGAACATCAATCACTAGATGAAATTTCATTGTACTGTTCCCATGTTGGGAGGGCATGGTTGTGTGCCCATCGTTGCTAGTCTGAATCATTGACAAAAATCTAATGCAACCACTGAAAAATCTTGCACCCTCTCTCCTCACCGACACCCTGGAAAATAAATTCAGTCCAAACATGATTCCATGTTTAGTCACCTTCATCAACTAGCTATGATGGGATAATCTTAAAGAAAAGACTGTATTGAACAAACAGGTAATGTATAATAAAAAAATAAATTATTGAACACATTTATACAAATATTTGGAAGGTATTTTGAATCTATTCAACAAACATAAACACTTTTATTTGAGTGTTGGCATTATTCATCTCTATCCAAGCTATCTCAAATTTTGTAGTAGTTATTTCCTTGCAAAAAGGTTAGAATTTTCACATTTCAAAATTTTGGGTATTGATGCCTTTCAATGATCATCCTTTATGTTTCAATTTTGAGTGTGTCATCGTCGTGAAATGAATATTATAAAACATATTGAAATATCACAAGTCAAGAGAGGAGAATCAATATTTGTTTACATAATTGTTTGTGAAGTTGATAAAGCTGATCAATGTACAAAACTATGCAAACTCAAAAAAGAGGGCCAATTAACTGAAATAGAGGAGTTTATGAAGATGGAAAATAATCTCTATAAAATATTGAACCATAGAAAAATAAAGTTACTTGAGAGTTATGAAACTAGACTTTGGATTCATGGAATTGAAATTTGAAATTAATGAAGGTGCTAGATATGCCTTGTTGTAGCAGGAAGTTGGAACCACAAAATCATGGGATTTTACTGAATTTTTTAACTATAGTAAGAATATGATTTTGGAATAAAAATAAACTTGGAATTACATTGAGACTGATGGGTAACATGAGGTTGTCATGGAAATATTCACCATCCAAATGTGAATATTGATGTAATGGAAAATTCCATGAAAATAGAGAGGCATACTTTGAAAAAATTATTATAGTATATTTTCCAATGTGAATTTTCAAATGGGACCTCCATGAAATCTAGGCCTAGTTGATTAGGAGGTGTTCTATTCTTATTAGAACCCCCTAAACCCCTCTTCGAGTGTGGGATGGTAAGACCTGCTAATAAGTTAGAACCTGGGCCAGCTCAAAAAACAATGGAGAAAGGTGGTTACAGTAAGGGAGAGCAGTGAAACATAAAATAGAAATCAAAAATCATGTACCAGTAGTTGTTCCCTAAAAGAAGATTCTAATGATATTTACTGAAGGTAGTTTCTTGATGAGTATTTATCTTGTTAGTGCTAAGTGGGGATGGGATATATGCAACAGGAACATGAAGGCAGAGACGAGAGAGGCACAATGAGGCATATATGGGAAACATAAGTTTCTTGTCAGAGAGAAAAGTGAGGACGGGTAAGAGTGAAAAGGATAGAAGAAAATATGCACAGTTTAAGACTGGGAAAAAAAATATGTGAAATTGGGAGGAGTGGACTAAATAGCAAATGGGGTTCTGCTTCTTTTCCCCATAAATTTCAAAATCACAACCTTTATTTTGATAACACTTTCATACATCATTGTATCCTACAAGCGTCCACATTGGACATTGTTTTTATAGACTATTTGATATCTGTAGGTTGGATGGTGATTTACCATAGTCCACGGGACTGTATATGTGATCATTATAGCCCTTTTCTAGCAATCATGACCTTATACATATAACAACATCATCATTACAATTTAATTTTCTATCATTTTTATATTATCTCAAATACCAATTATATTACATGGTATTAAGTACAAACTTATAATGTTAAGACGTAATAGAATCTGAGACTGAAAGATACCTGGAAAATAATAATGTTGGTTATGTAAGGCTAGGAAAAGCAACACTCCTGAAGATAGGTGCTTCAAAAAAATTTGTGGGCTTTTTGATCCACTATTTCAGCGTGTGTTTTGTAGCCTTGAGTTTCTGCTCCCACACATATCTTTGGGATCGTATGACAGATTTGGACCAAGCCAAGAGAATAGTGTCGAGAAACCCGTCTCTCTCACTCTAGAGAGGGTTGAACCGGAATAGGATTGGGCCCAATTTTTCTTCCGCTTCTAAGAGGAGCACGATAGGCTTATGATCATAGGTTAGCTTGGGAAGTATTTTGGAGGAAATTATCCTCTTTTCCAGCAACAATGAACTATGTACAAGAAACCAGTCAAGGCGAGCAGAGATGTGGTCTTCCCCAACTCTGTTGTTAGACCAAGTGAATAGTCCTCTCGCTGGTTTAAATTCCAGGAGATCCCATTGGAGTACAAGGTCTTCCACCTTCGGGAGCATTTGGTCCCTACTACTACTACCTCCTCTCTTTTCTTTCAAGTCTAGGACAGTATTTAGGTCTCTTGCTAATATTATGTTCTTGGGAGAGTGAAGGTCTAAAAATTCAGAAAGAGATTTCCAACAATCTCTTTTTTTAGTGTACAACACAAGAATATTAAGATTAAAAAGAGAAAAGGTTAACTTACTTGTGGAGTACCTTAGCCCATTGAAAATCTAGTGTTGGGTCTCAAAGGAGTTCTCCAAATGAAATTTTTCCTCCGACCATAGAGTGGCAATTCCACCCGAGGAGCCCCATGCACTTACGACCTTCCCTGCTTTTTTCTTCCATTTCGATTTGTTGATGTCAAGAAGGGGATCCCCTTCGATTTTGGCCTCTTGGAGGATGTGGATTTCAAGAGGTTCCATATTCAATAGATCTTTGATAGATTCAACTTTCATAGGGTTCCCCAAGCCTCTATAATTCCAAGAGAGTAATTTCATTATTTACTGTTGGAGAGGTTGGTAGCTCCTCCCTTGGGAGGCCTTGTTCTGGTATTTCTCTTGATGGACATTTCGATTGTGGATTGAATTTATTGAGTTTTTTCCATTCTACTTCTTCTTCCCTGGATTCTTTATGTGATTTTCTTCCCACTCTTTTCGAAGGCCTCTCAAAGGTTTCATCCTATAAGGAGCAAGATTTTTCCAATGGCTTCTTTCTGATCATTTCATCATATGAGGGTGGAGAGGAGGTACCTTGGATTACTATAAAAGGGGTTGTTTCTTCATTATATTTTCCCAAGGAGGAGGAATTATTCTGTTGTTCTATGGTTTCCAAATTTGTTACTAAGGGGTCTATAGGAGTGCTGAGCTCTACAATAGGTTTTTTGACTTCAATCGATGGGGGAACATAGATCTCTGCACCAAGATTCTACCCTACTATAGATACGTTGGTCCCTTTTGTGGCTCCTTTTCCTTTAGTTTTTTTCAGCGATGCTTTTTGAACCAGGTTCCATTGTTCTCATTTCAAATTCTCACTTTCTTCTTCCACCTTCTTTTTGAAGTGCCTTGAAAATTTTTCATAACCGTGACAATTCCTACATTTAAATGGAAGTTTATCATAATCCAACTCCTGGATATGGGTCCAGTCAGCAACCATTAGTTTGATAGCTTCAGGTAGCCCAAATTCCAAATCCACGTTGACACTTATATGTGTGCATGAGTATTGATATTTTCTCACTACTTGATCAATATACTTTCTGAGGCTATTGCCAATGGTTCGGATAGACTTCTAGTTCTAGCAATGAAGTGGGAGATGTGGGAGGCGTACCCACACTGGAATAGTTGAAGGAAAATACTGAGAGGGATCAAAGTCAGGGGTCCATTTATTTAAGTATAGTCCTTGAGGACCCATAAAATATGGGTCATCTCTGAAGATGAGGCTTCTGTCTTCCACATTCTCAAAAACAAAAACAAAGTATCCTTTGCCTACGAAGTGGATTTTGATGCCTTCAGAGACTAAAGGAATCCAATTTCTCTACACCTAGTCTTCCACAACTTTGGGAGAGGGCCAGCGGCTAGTAAACTATCTAATGAGCCCTCTTTCATCCAGGTTCAATGAAGACCAACAAGTTTCTTCGATTGGAAGAGCCACCGAAGGGATGCTATCAACCTTCTTCACAAAATTTTTCTCAGATTCAATCAGATGGCGCTGGATGCTGGCTGCTATCAGTTTCTTGAATGCAAGGACTTCTGTAGGAGGAGGAAGGGGAGCCTTGGGTCCCCCTCCTGATGCCATGGCAGCTAGGAGGTCACAGGTAGGTCAGCTTGCGCTCAACATGTCAGAGCGTGTGTTAGATGGTATAATAATATCATCGAGTTGTATATTTTAACCCTAGACTAAATTAGCCATTTAAATTAGTCATTTTTAGTTCGTTCGCTTAAAATCAATCAAATTTATTAGTAATTCACTTGAAATAGTTGTGGCGACTAACGTTTTTAGTCACCTAGTCACTAATTTCATCATTTTCTACTAGTACATCCTCTCGAAGAAATGGATGTCATATGATTGGAAAGTGGCTCCTCAGGAAGCAAGAATTCTCCAGGGCCTCCACCTAGCGCCTGGCATGGTCTCCCCAACATCTTGGAAAGATATCCCTGACATAAGGGACACCATTAGGATCTTCAAACCTCCTCTAGAAGGATTCATCAAACTCAACTTTGATGGAGCCTCGAAAGGAAATACAAGGCAAGCAGGGGTTGGAGGGATTTTTCGAGATCATCAAGGCTCAACATGATTCATATATGCTGACTCCTATGGCTTTGCCACCAAAAATGAAGAATAATGCAGAGGATTTCACCAAGGTATCATCTTGGCCATCAAGCTAGGATACAGAAAGCCGATAATCGGAGGAGACTCTCAGTTGGTTACGAACAATCTCAAAAACCTTAATCAAGGAAAAAGTGGGAGAAACTTAGCTAGAGATGGCGTACTACTTCACATGTGTAGGGATTGTAGGATACAATCAAGAAATTTGATTATACCATTATCACCCATGTAAGGAGGGAAGGAAACAGAGCAGCTGAACTCCTGGAAAATTGCGGTTGCGCTCACCCGAATGAACCTATTAAATTAAGCAATCCTCCTAATCTTAGGGAAGAACCATGGATCAAGCTATAGATAATCATAGAGAAGGACAGGTCATAGGGCAGAGCTCACCCACAGTTCTCGGACTCAGCTCCCTGACTGAGGTGTGACGAAGATGATCGACCCTCGCATCAGTAGTAATGGTAGTGGCCTTGGGGTTGAAGCCCACCAACTTCCACATGAGTGGCAAGGGCGACAGGTTGTACCATTGCATGCAGAACGAAGTGAGGTGGTGGGGCAGAGGCCCATGCATGGAGCTTAAAACAGGGTGGAGGAAGGCATGGGGGTTTTTGTTTTCATGACAGACTTTGGTGGAGGTGCGATAATGGGATAAAAACCCTCCATTGCACTTCCACCATGATGAAAATTAGGTATGTGCTTGGTTTTCTCTCCCTTGTTCATGCCATGTTTATGTTTTATTATTTGGGTTGGTCTCTATGAGAACATAAGGGGATTAAGCTGGAATGGTATAGTATTCTACTGGGTAGGGGAGAGTGGAACCATTCCGACTCTGGTTGGGGGAAGGTTGGGGTTATTTTGGGTCTTTACCTCTATGTTAGAGTAGGAATTGGGCATGGCCTCAGCATGCACCTGAGTGTGAGTCTATCGGGTAAGGGATTCCAACAAGAAGGAATGGTGAGGGGTCAGGCAATCCTATTAGGGTATAGAGTTAAGGAGCAGTCCTGGGTTGTATTTAGTTTAGAGGCTTTGCTGGCTTATACCACCTTGAGCTACTTGGGCTTGATGCAGATGGGGAATGGGAGAGGGAATTCCACCCAGACCCGAGTAATGGGTAGCGACGCCTCCTCTGTCAATTTAGAGGGTGGGAGGTATGACGAGAGAGAGGACACCAGAAGGGAGGTTAGAAGATTGAAGGAAGGTGGGAGCTCTTTGGGTTATGGGGATAAATGCTGGGGTGCGCGTGACCGTAAGGGAAAATGGGTGGTAGAAATTAAGCAGGGTATGAGGGCGATGGGTATGCAAAGGGACTGGCATGGGAGAAGTCCTAGGAAGAGGCCCCTGGGTCACCTTTATTCTGATAACTAGGATGCATGGACCTTTGATCATTTTCATTATATGTAATTATGCCTTTGTTTGATTGTGTGGACAGGTACCCTACCCAGAAACCTAGTCAAAGACTGTGGGATGGCATGCTCCAAGGGTCTTGTAGCTCGCAACCATTCCAAGAGCCCTGCAGCTTGAGGTCATGGCCGGAAACATAAAGGGAAGGCGGTATAAGCCCAACCCAGCTCACCATCGAGTAAGCTGAGAGGATGGAGGCCTGCAATCGATGTGATCCAAGAGGCAATGAAATCATACCATGAGACACAATAGAGGAAATTCAAAATCTCATTGAAAAATGGGAAAATGACATAAATAGACATGCAAAGACAAAGATGGATATTGAGGAATGGAGAGGTTTAATACCAGATCTGGGACAAACCAGAGGTAGACTAACACAATTCAAGCAGAAACTCTATATTTATTGGTCTATGAAGAGAATCCTTGGAAAATCCTTGGAGCAGATCTCTATGAGCCTAGTGACATTAGCCCAAGACTTCCCAGACTACAAGAGCGAGTTAGATAAGATCAAGTTCCAGCTGAGGAAATAGGATGGGTGCCTCGAGCGTATTGACTACCACCTCCCTTGTATTTCCAAGCCTTTTGAACAGGCTGGCACCTCGGTTCAGGATCCGACACCTGTGGAGTCAACCTCGGTTCCAAACGGGGCTCAGTGTTTCATGAGTGTTTTAATATGTCCCTTTTATATGTGGCTAGCATTTAAATTTCATGTGTCTAGTAAATATGCTATTCAATCTGTGAAAATTTGTATATGTGTGACTATCCAGGCTTTTTTTTCTTGGTATGACAGACTCAAAACCTTATTTTTTTAGATGACATACCACGCCATCAGGTGGCCAACAGACTCGGTTTCATGCTCAGGGTGGGTTGAGACCACCAAACTGGTAAATCTAGTTGTTTGTTGTTTATAAAATGAATGAAAAAGGATTCCTACCAAGTTTACAAAAAAAAAAAAACTATAAAATGTATTAAATTAATAACAATAACAAATTCTAAAATTACATACAAACATATATGTAATGAAATAATAAAAGAATATTCTAAGTATAATATAAAAATGCAAACCATACTATACCTTCTGCAATACTATTGGCTTCTCAATGCCATGAACCCATAAAACACTATAATTAAGTTGAAGCAAAATTTAATGGCTCATGTACATATTATAGCTCTATCAAGCTATGTGTCTCCATTAAGCTCCATAGCATGATGGCACTATATAGTTTAATTGAGAGTTTTATTTAGTCCTAGATGGACCTTTTAAAAGCTTGATGGAGGGCTTAAAAAATACCCTCACAAAGATACTTTTTCAACCTTTGGAACACAAGTTCTTCCAAAAAAGAGTAACCCAACTCCATCGAATTCACCCTTATTTTATTTTTAAATGAAAATAATATAATTTTTTTTTAATCTTCATTGGCTTATTCATAATTAAACAATTATGTATTATGGTTTTGTGTATTTAATTTCTGATAAGAATAATATAAAAAGTAAATAATTGAAATAAAATATCTAGAAAAAAATTACTTTGAATTTGTTGTATTTACTGTGTAAACTTACATAAATTAATTTTAGCTTTACATGTAAACATGACAAACAAATAGATACTATAAAATAAATATTTGTGAGTTTACTTCTAATTTATATATTCATAATATAAATATTCGTAATTTTTTAATGGTTATGGTGGAAACTCACATAAATAAATCCACTTGTACATGCCAACATGGCAAACACAAAGTTAACTACCCTAATTTATAGAACTTGTCAATATAGCATACACCACTTCTTTAAACATATGGTGATATACTCCACTTCCAATAAGATCAATAAAATGGTGCTAACTTGTCCATCAAATATGGTGATATATGTCATTTTTAATATGATACATAAACATTTACACCACATTAACACCTCATAACGTAAGTGGTGCTAACTTATGGTGCAAAAAAAGAGTTTTTGTTGTTGTGTGAGTGTGGATCATTTGGTTCCTGTATTGATTGGCAGAGCCACAACTAGCATGAACCCGATGTGAAGTAGCTGATCGTGGTATCTACCGACGTTGAAGTGTGGTACTGTTGTATAGGCTAAACACAATAATGATCTGCGTGCATCGATTATTGGAGAGAACGTTGAAGTGTAGTACTGTTGTATAGGCTAAACACAATAATGATCTGCGTGCATCGATTATTGGAGAGATCATTGCTATGACGAATCTACGTGGTATGCATGTGGTGAATCGATGGTGCGTGGATGCTACCATTGTTTTTTAGTGGGGCAGATCGCTGTTTGATACAAAACTAAAATGCAGTGGCTTAGTAGTGAGTGCATGTTGTGGCAGCTCCAAGCAATCATGGGCGAAGTGGATTGTGCTGTGGTGCGGTGAGCATGTCCGAAGTGGCAGCTCTGAGCAACCGTGATAGTGAGTTGTAGATTGTTGTGTCAACTCCTTGAAAACTTGGTGGAGATCACGTAGGGGCCGAACCATTGGTGCGTGAGAGTGGTTCCTAGATCAGATTTGGGCGAAGAAAGGCACCTTGGTGGAAGCACATAAGTGTTGTGGATTTGTATTTGGCTACCATATTTTAACCATCAGTGTCGCCATCACTTAAAGTTCTACTCTAACTTTAGGAGTGCTGCTTTTTTTTTAAGCTGAGATCATTTTTATTGTTTTTATTCAAGCACTTTTATCACTCGAGATCACTCGAGAGATCGCTCCTTTGGTACGATTTCTTCATTTTTTAAATTAGATCAAGTTCTCTAGTTTGGAGATTGATATTGAGATTGCAAATATTGTTTTGATAATTTTGGTGGACGTAATTTGTTGCTGCAATCAGTCTCTATTTAAAAAAAAAAAATTGGTATCTAATTTTAAAAGTTACTACAATCAATCTCGAGATCGCAACTGTTGATCAAGTTTTCGGCCAAATCGATTGTTGGAGATTGTGGATCTTGTGTTGGATCAACAGATCATCCTGCCATGATGAATAACCATATTGCATAAGCCTACCTGAATGAAATAAATAAGCTTGAAGGGTTGAACTACATAAATTGGAAGTTACAATTGCAGACACTGTTCGAGGGTTCGAGTGCAAGGGGATTGTGAATGGGGATCAACCAAAGTCCGACCATAGCTAGAGGTGGAACAACTACAACAACTCAAGATTGGGAGAAGAGGGAAAACAAAGAAATGGTGTTTTTGAATAGGTCAGTAAATGATTGCATCATCCCTCATATCAGAGAGTGTAAATCTCCCAATGATATATGCCAGAATCTCAAGGCACTATATGAAACAAAGAACACAAATCGAGTATTGTTCCTAAAGAGTAAAATACTGTCCATCAAAATGGAGGAAAGTGAATCAGTTGCTGCATATATCTCTCAACTAAAATACTTGAGAGACAAGCTGAGAAAAATAGGGGAGAAAGTGTCGAACACTGTTATTATCACAATTACCTTGAATGGTATGACTGATGATTATTAGATGTTTATTACAGGGTTGAAAACGAGGGATAAAGCTCCCACCTTTCAATAATTGTCATGGATATTGATGCAGGAAGAAGAGAGGTGGATGAAAATGAAGCCACAAACTGCAGATCTTGCATTAATGGCAAAGAAAAAAACTTTCAGAGGAAATTCATGAGCAAGATAGAAAGGTGGTGTTACAACTCATAAAAGACAATTACAAGGTATGTCTCCAATTAGAAATGATTCAGGAATCAAGTGTTTTTATTGTGGTAAATCATGTCACATTGATAGGAATTTTCACAAGAAGAAGCTTGATCAAAATCGAAAGAAACAAAAGAAGCATGCATGGCACTTTGTTGATGAAGATTAGAATCATGACCTTAGACTGTTTATGCCCGATTTTCCTCTTTCTGCTGAGAATGATGAAGCATAAACTTAGTTTGTGGATTTTGGAGCTTCCACTCATATGAAAGGTAATAGACATTGCTTTGAAAATTTTAAAGATACCAGCAATGGTGCTAATATCTACCTTGGTGATTATAGAGGATACTGGATTAAAGGGTATGCCAAAAATTCTTGTGATATTTCTTGATGGTAGTATCAGACTTATTCATAATGTGATGTAAGTACCATGAATTAAAAAGAATCTGCTCTTTGTTTCTATAATTATAAATCATAATCTAAAGGTAGAGTTTTTTAAATCTGATTGTGTTATTAAAGATATGTTAGATCATTTGAAGCCAATTGCATCAAGGATACGAGTTGGAGCCCTATATAATTTGAATGTTACAAGCGCATCACATCAAGCGTTAACTTTGACATCTATGAAAACAGAGATTTTGTGGCGCCAAGGATTCAAACAAATCAATCTTCATAATTTATTGCTACTTTAGAAAAAAGGTATGGTCAATGGCCTCCTTGTTTTAAAAAATGCACATGTTGATTGTGAAGGATGTGCACTTGGGATGATGGACAAGGATGAATTTCCCTCAAATTTAGATAAAAGGAAGAGAGATATACTAGGAATTTTGCACATTGATATATGTGGGCCGATGTAGATAAGATCATTAGGAGGTGCTTATTATTTTTTATTATTTGATGATGTCTGCATAAGATATACCTAGGTATATTTTCTCAAAAATAAAATTCATACTTTTGAATATTTTAAATAATTCATAAGAATGGTTGAAAAACAGACACAAAAATTCATCAAGATTATTTTCTTAGATCAAGAGGGATAATACAAGCTTGGGAACTTCATCAAATATTGCTGTTACACATATGAGATCAGCGATACTAGCTGGGAAATTATTGTGTGGCGCACTAGGACAGATTAATTGAGGTGTGATTACCATCTTGTAGATCATTTTATTTCTACATGAGTGATATACTTTCAGCATTTACTTCAGCAGCGATTTATTTTATTTGGAATTGCTTCTGGTTGGGTGTATCAGCACAGACAATGCAGCTGACATTGAAATAAAAGACGTCCTTGGATTGATAATTTATGTGTACTGTTTTAGTCATTCAATAGTGATTAATACAACCCAACAATCTTAATAATTCATTTGAGGCGTTAGATGGTTTTAAGCCTACAGTTAATCATTGAAGAGTATTTGGTTCGAAAGATTTTTCTCATGTTCCATAGGAGGATAGGAATAAATTCGATTCTAAGGCCATAAAATGCATATGTTTAGGGTATTGTTGTGGGTTTAAAGCATAGAATTTTTTTAATCCATCTACTCAAAAGGTGTTTGCGAGTAGAGATGACATATTCCATGAGTAGGTTGATGAAGGAAATAGAGACAAAGGCTATGAGGAGTGGCACACGCCTTTGCTAATTGAAGATGATATTGAGGAAATAAGGGACAGTCGTGTGCAATAGCAGTAACATCAAAGGGAAGTCAACAATCCAAGTCCACTAAGAAGTGACGAAGACAGATTTGAAGTTAGTCCGCTACCAAGGAGATCAGGTAGGAAAAGAAATTACCAGTAAGGTATAAAGATTATTATCTTATGACCAATATTTTAAATTTTGTTGATCCTGTAAGTTGCAATGGAGCAAGTCAATTTGGTGAATGGAGGGCAGCCATGAAAGAATAATATGAGTCAATAATTAGAAACAAAACCTGGGATTTAGTTAAATAGCCTAAAGGAAAACAACCCATAGGTTGTAAATGGTTATATAAGCCTAATTTTAAAGCAAATGGTAGTATAGACAAATATAACGATATGATGGTGGCTAAGGGGTATTCACAGAAAGAAGGTATTGACTATGAAGAAATATTCACCCTTGTAGCTAAGTTAAATAACATTAGATGTTAATAACCTTAGCTACAAAACATCATTGGAAGATACACCAGCTAGATGTGAAATGATCCAGGTGGATGTTAGTGGCCACCCTCCTATTCCACTTTGACCCCCACAATTGTTTCTTTCATTTTTTCAGTTTCCTTAATTATAGCACAATTTACTATTTTTAGCACTTTTTCAGGTCCCCAACATCCGAAGACGTTTCGAAGCCCAAAACGATATGTTTTGGGAAAACCAGGATAAACATGGGTGTTCGATAGGTTTTTCCAACTCAAACGTTGTATTCCTAGGATAGATCTTTCTAATGAGGTGTTGTGTGCATCAAACAGAGATCGTATGCCAATGTTACGTCCCTGGGAAGTTGATGTACCAATTTACCTAAACGGGGCCTATAGGTTTGGCGATTCATCTCTTAGGGTTAGGTTCTTGGATTTTTAGGGTTTTCCATTGTTTCTCAATAATAAATAGGACTTATACCCTCACTGTAAAATAGTTCAGAGGACTCTATCCGCCACATCTCTTCTCAAATATAAGCTACCAACGCCCTATCTAGTTTATTTCCATTATGTCTCTATGCATATTTCAGTTATGTGATATTAATGAAATTAAGTCTTATTTATCTTGCATCTCTGCATTCATGTGTTTTTCTATATTTTATTGTGTTCTCGCATAAGTCTGGATCAGTGGCATCAGAGTCATCTACTCTTTCTCGATCCTTCTTTGCATGTCCCCAACGAGGTTGACATATAAAGAATTAGGGCTAGATCTGGTTGAACCTTTGGAAGATCACCCTCGCAAAACCCGACGGCCGACCACGAGGGACGAAAAGAAAGACAAGGACGTAGGAAATATTATCAAAATATTTCTCGAGGAGGCCCTCGAGAAACAAAGGAATGTGATTATGGATAACGTTTCCCAGATCCTTCAACGACTTCCCACCGGCGACGCATCTGCATCGAGCACCCACTCTGGAGGCACAACTCTGTTTAAGGTACAAGTAAACTTTGACATTCCCATATTTGAGGGATAAATAGATGCATACATTGTAGATAGCTGTTTGAATCTATTAGAAGGGTATTTCTAGGTTCATGAATTTTCCAACAAAGAAAAGAGTGCTTTTCACTCCTCAAAGCCACCCCCATGTCAAGGACTGGTGGGAAACCTATTGTGAGAAAAAGGACTAGAGGGAACCCTCTCTGTTTTCGACTGCACACAATTAGAATTGTTTTTGAGATTCCATCAAGGAACAATATTATCCTGTGGGGAGCTATGATGACAAGTACATACAATGGACTACGATGCGACAAAAAAGGGATCAAGATGTGCGTGAGATGACGAATCTGTTCAATACCATGCGCACAAAATTGGGTATAAAAAATTAGGATAAACATTTGGTGTTGAAGTATCACAGTTATCTACACAGATACATTCAGGATGGATTTCCTCAACATATCCTCACTTGGCGCAACAAATCACCTTATTTTAAAAAAACAATATTCCCTCGTGGTGCACTTGAGTCGTTCGGCTCACACCAGTTCAAGGTGTTGCTAATGGTATCTACACCGATTTCGGGGCGGTACCAAAATGATGCATTGTGCTCTTTTAAAATTAAAAAAGTGTGGTGTGGTTGGTTACCCGACCGCACCATTGACCATGTCAAATTGTGGGAATGCGGTGCATTGACAGAAATATGCGCCTCGGGGCGGGTATTTTTTCAGTGCACCGCCTTCCCAAACTAGACATAGTCAATAGTGTGGTCATGTAAACAACCACACCGTTGACTATGTAGTGATGTCAGGAGGGTGTTGCACTTCCTAAATTATACACCTCGGTCGCATAGTTTGGTCAGCGCACCGCCCTCCTGACACGGGTACATAGTCAACAGTGTGGTCGGTTATATCAGTGCACCATTGACTATGTAACGATCCCAGGAAGGCAGTGCGCTGAAAATTTCCAGGTGCACCGCCTCTGGTGCGCAACAAAGATAGATGCACCGTTATTGGTGCATGTCTATTTTTTGTGGCGCACCGACTATTTTTTTTCAAAAAAAATTATATATATATATATATATATTTCTAAATACATGTCTCATTTAATAAAAAAATGTATTTAATATGTCAATAATTTAGCGACATCAAACGAGAGAAGAGAAGGAACAACAACAACAACGCGTGGACCAATATAACGTGGTTCGCTTGTAGGAGGCACGAGAGAGGGAGATAGATATGTACCCTCACCCCATTACAGCAGCCACCCAGGCGCTCCTAAGGGAGATAGGCCTCCTCAAGTTCTATGAGGAGGCTACATCCCTAAAGGTCCATGGTGGGATTTTGCGACAGCTTATCCACAGGTGGAATGCCCACCCATAGGCTTTCCGGGTTAGTCCTAACCAGTGGTATGTGCCCACTAAGGACGACATCTATTTCATTACAGTAATACCGAGGAGAGAGGTGAATTTTCCCTCGTTCCTAGAGGTTCCCATTGGCTATGCAGAAGGGAGTCATTTGGTGTCCTCCACTGTTATCACTCGGGTTTTCCTAGAAGTTGTGTAAGAGGAAAGTATACCCGAGGTAACCACAAACCAACCTTTTAGATGCAGAATCTAGCCAATCTGCATCCAGAGAGGGCTCTCTCTTTATGATTTATCTTTGTTCTTGAATGTTTTTAGGCTAGTTATAGATTCAAAGTTTGTTTTGGGAAAATGGTGGAATCCACAAACTAAGGGCAAGGTTGAGGGCTTTCGGTCCATTGGGCTATGGAGTCTAAGGATGGCTTTACTGGATTTCTTTTCTGAACACAAGATGGTATTACAGGGCAAGATAGCTAGACGGAGAACAATCCTTAAAATTTAAAGTGGATGGATGGTCTTGAAGGGATGAAAGGCAACTAAGAATCTTTCACCATATTCAAGAAGAAGAAAAGAAATGATTACAAGCAAAGAGCAATGAAGGATTCTTTGTTACAGTAATCAACAATATTGAATCAGCAAAACATGAGCAATTAAGAATTCATGCTTATGACTAATCCAGAAGAAAACATCGAGAATAATCACATTTGAAAACAGAGTACAATTAAGCAAATTCTGTTTCAATCCTTTATGTAAACTATTCAGAAACGGATATGATGATAGCATAAACTAATATAAAATTTTAAACACAAGGGTTGGAAAACTTATTGAACTGAAGTCCAACACATGAATCTTGCAACAAGTCCAGTGCTTCAAAACGTCATCCAGTAAGCCACAAGTAAATTTGTCCAAAAGCTTTTTATTCCGAAAACCTCAATGTTACAGCAGAGTAATAGAATCCACCCTCAACACTCTCTTTGAGGGTTTATTTATACACAAAATAATCTAAAACAATCTTACACTAACTTAGCCAATAATCTAGGCTGACTTAAAGCATATTTTACAAACAAACAAGAGACAAACGGTCTCGTGGATAGAATAATGTGCAACTGCCGATGTGCTGTTCCTTTTTCCGTGGATGTGCTGGAGGTAGGTGCTAAAATAGGGCTCTGTGTTGTCCTTTGAAATATTTCTTTGGCTTGTCGAATACTCTTTATTCTCACGGATACTCTTTAACCTTTTCATCTGATACTCTTTCATCTGTTTTCCTGTTTTTACCATTTACTTGATAGTAAAGATAAATTCTCATTCTGAAAATAACTCTCATAGAATCTCCAACATTTCCTGCCACCATTGATCATCTGGTATCATAGTTCTTCTGAGCTTCCTTAAAGTTTCATCTGCTTCAGTAAGTTTATAAAAAGTGGGCTCATTCGGAAATAGATACTTTATTTCATGCTCCAGATGAAATAAATTCCTCACTTTATCATAGATACTTTTCCCAGTTGGTAATGCAGATTCTGACGAACTAGTAGAACAAACAACTGTATTTTTAGCGTGAGCCTTTATTATCTTCTCATAGGTTTCCAAGTCTACTATTTGATCTTCTGTGAGCATGGGACTTGGTAACCCACTATCCAGCAAAGCTTGAAATTTCTCTCTGAAAACGTTGATGTCAACCAAAATGTCTGTACACTTTCTTTCTAAATTTTGCATGAAAGTCCTCTTGGTGAAAACTCTCTTTGCTTCCAAAACTGCACCTGTCCTGTCATCAATTCCTAACAATGCAAGCTGTTGTTTTGTTCTGGAATTCAAAAATTGAATGAGCTGACTGGCCTGTTCTGGTCTGCCTCTCAATTCATTCCTGGTTCTATTTATTTCTTCTTGGGCTACCTTAACTAACTCATTTTGCTCAAAAATAGCTTGAATAGAGGGACAAATACCCTTTATTAATTCAATGATGTTACCCCAAAGAATATCATTTATTTCGTTCAGAGGCTTTTCCAATGAAAGATCTTTTTCCAAAGCCTGAACCAATTTTTCCAATCTTTTTATCTCCCTGGTGTTGTCAGCAGCTGTCTTTTTAGATGTGTCATATTTTTCCTCCAATTTTACTAATTGCAATTTTGTTTCTTGGAGTTCTGTGACCCTGAGTTGTAGACTTTCCATCTGCTTTATTAATTCATCAGAATTCAAACCAGAAGTATTTACCTGGGATGGCTGTATCTGTTGCCCTGTTGTTGTAGTACCTGTTGTTGATGTCTGCCTGATAGTTTCCTGTTCTTGCAATGCTTTTTCCAATGCTTTCTCTGTTTCATTTAGTCGCTCAGTCATATTTAGGAGCAACTCCATCGTTTCTTCCTGTGAATTCCCTTTTATAACTTCTTGGGTCTGAGGGTGCCTCAAGGCTGGTAATTTTAGCTGTTTTCTGAGTGCAGCTATATCATCCTCTTTCTTCTTTATCGATGCCTCAATACCTTTAATGTCTTTGGGATTGTGACCCAAACCAATGATTATCTCTTCTAACGACTTTATTCTATTATCTTTGGCCTGTGAGGAGGCCTTCTCAATTTTCAATTGTGCAGTAGTGTTATTCAAAGAATCCTGCAGCGTTATAGCTGCCATGGCCTTGTTGGTGAGAGTAGAATAGACCATTTCCCCTGTTTTTCTGTGTAGCTCTATCTGGTCCAGGGGATGAATATCCTTTGCTAAAACTTCAAAATTTGTTCTGATGTAATCTGCTGCTGAAGTTGGCTTTGGCACCTTTGCTTTGAAGTGACTCATTAGCATTTTACCTTGTGAAAGGTCAAACGCTGACATTAGCCTTTCTTGATTATGGGGAGCCATCTTCATATACTGATCATATACCTTCATTTTCAATGGGTCATTCTTTGTTTTAATATTAATGAAGGTTCTTTTAATATCTCCAGTGTCTGTCTTTGGCGGTCTGAAAGAAGATACTTCAGTGCTTAATTGCTTTTGTAAAGCTTTCCCTTTCTGGCTTATGTTTGTTTCACTTGCTGTGCCAGTTTGCTGACTATCTTCCCTTCCATCATCAAATACTTCATCTATAATTTCTACATCTGGAGGTGGATCTGATTTGTGTTTTTTAGCTTGATGTACCTGTGAGGCCCCTTTTGGAGGTGTGGTATCTGGAGCCTGCCTCTTCTTCCCTATTTCCACATTTAATGGAGTTTGCAACTCTGGAACTTGGATGTGCTTTGCCTGTGTGGGAGAAACCTGTGATTGTTCAGGTGCTTTGGATGTCTGTGGTTTTTCCGCCATGACCAAAGTTTCAATGACCTGAACTACAGGTTCTTTTCCTTTTCCCTTGGGTTCTGCTGCTACTGATGGACTTCTTTCCTGTAGTGCTTGCTATAGAGTTGTTGCTGAAGATGTGCCAATGTAGGGTACCTGCATTTGACCACACATTTCTAGGTCAAAGTTCTTTTCAACATCTTTCACAATTTTATTCATTTTGTCTGCTTCACTTTCTTCCTCAACAAGTGTTCCTTCAACCCATCCATCTTGATTTGCATACTGTTCTAGCTCAGGAATCTTGTGGTGTATATAAGGAGATGATTTATTCTTTAATATCTTTTCACAAATAAAACCAAAGGGGTCATAAGGAACCCAACGGAAAGATGTTTGGAACTTTCTTTCTAATAGATTTTCGGCCTCTCTTTCAGCCTCCCTGGAATTGCAAATGAAAGGACCTAATTGGCTTTTGATCCTTAACTGAGCTTTCTTCTTTACATTACAAAAATGGATTACATCTGAATTGTTCATTTGCCTGAACTATTCCAAGGCAAAAATCCTCATTGGTACATATCGAGGTAACCTGAATGGACGTAATTCACATCCATAAATCCTAATGACTGTATGGTTTTGGTGTAAGTACCAATCCCCAACCTTATAACTCTTTGACAGTTGCAAGGTCTTTCTAATTTCATTGCTTAGTCTTGGGGGAGAAATTCCTGTTAATAAAGTTGTTGCAGGATATACAAACTGATCAATGAATTCTGAGTAGGAGTAGGGAGAATCAGAGGAAAAATGAATAATGGGGGACCAAAATATGACTGATCTGGGATTTCCCTTGGCATCAAGTTTCTGGACTGGGAAAGGGAACCTTTCTGACTGATAATAGATCATGAGATGATAGATAACTGAGGAGTACTTAAAAACTTTTTCAGTATCTAGCCTTAAGAATTGATCATGGATCTTGCTGGCTATGAAGGAAGCATAGTCATATTTAATCTCAGGAGGCTGCCCAGGAGTAAAAATGGATAGCAAAGCCAAAGTTATCTCATCCACATATTCACTGGTGTTGAATCCTAAGACAAAAGATATTATATTTACAATAAGCCTTCCTAGTGTATTGAAATAGCAAAAACCATAGGGGGGAGACCCTTTTGGCTGATGCTCAGGTAACATGAAATGCTGACACATGGATTTTAGCTTCTCTGGGGTTAATTGCCTGGTTTTCTCAATCAATCCTTCCATGGACAATGGTGCTAACTCTTGCTCTGGTTCAAAGTGCAACATGGCATTGATAGCCTGTGGAGTGATGGGAAACATAACACTTTGATCAGGAGCTAATACTGCCCTCTGTGTGGGATCATAGTTTGAATGACAGTAATGAATGATTTCTGGGAAAATAAGGACTGAAGGAATAAGATACCTTGGGAGATTGGATTCCCAAAACCCTATAAGATCTTGCCCCTTTGAGTATTCGTCTCTGCAGCGACAATAGCTCAATAGGGGACTTTCATCGAAATGCAGGTCTTTGATTTGGAAATCTTCATCTATCAGAGGTAAATAGTCCAATTCACGGTGAGGAGCATTCAATGGAGTGATATTAAGAGCTGTCGGGGCCTCCATTTTGGTTCTTGTGGATTCAAAATGGAGGTTTTTGGTTTTCTTCACGGGCCGGGCGGAATTCTTGAAATGAAGGGAATTGGAACAATTTGCAGGTTCAGGGGGTAATTTCACAGGTTTAAAATCTCCAGGGAGGACTCAGTGATGATTTTTAACCACTTTTTCAGCGAAAAAACAAAGGAAACTGAGTATTACTTGCAGTCGGGGCGTAAAGGATAAATACCTGTTTTTAGAGGAAGCTGGATCTTTAAGAGGTAGCAGGTAATGGCGGGACTGTTCTTCAACACGGGCGCAGCAGAATTTTGGGGCGAAATGATCAATTACAGTGGAAATTTGAAAATCGCAGCGGGGCTCAGTGGCTTTCAAAATAACGAAAATAACAGGAAAAACATGAAAAAATGGTTTTATTCGCAAGTCAAAAGGGTTTTTATTTTTTCGAGGTATGACGTCATTGACGTACGGGGTGACGTAAGTCGGCAATAAGCGGTAAGCGGTAAGTGGTATTCCCGCACTGCTTTTGGTCGAGGATGGTTTTTAACGGAGGGGCAGCGATTCCACAGGTTTCCTGCCACGTGGATGGTCTGACTATTCAAAACCACCCATCCCCCGTTGGTTAAAAAACTTACACGGGATGGGCAGCGGGATCAACGCTGGCCGTTGATCTGCGGGAGGCTGATCCAACGGCTGGGGCAATGGGAAGATAGGCGGGGGTTTCATGTGGGCCCGTCGGACTTTTAAACATTTTTTAAATGTTTTTAATCGCTCCGGGGGATATTTAACTGGCGGAAATAGTTATTAATTAGTCCAGATGACTTAATTAATCCCGTGTGTAAACGAAAGGGGTTGCGGCGGAGTTGGCTTAAGTGGAATGCCACGTAGACTGACCACGGTGGCGCAAGACTTTCTCGAAACTTTATTCATATTTTTACGTTTAAACACACATATCGTCTGTTTAAGGTTTTTATGTATATATTTTTATTTATATGGTAAATTAATTAATACAACTAATTCACCATAGGAGCGGGATTAATGTATAATGCTATATTTTTAACCAAAGGGCTTGTAGGAGCGGGTTTTAATGAATTTTAGGGAAATAAATACTTTGGTTAAAACATTATAATAAAGGGGTTTTTGGGGTATATATAAAAAAGGGAGTTATATACTTAGGAAAGGGTATTTCACTAGGGATTTAATATAATAGAGTTAAATGTTAATATGGCAAAGGACAAGGTAAATCAAAACATTTTTGTACATCTAAGAAAGTGATAACTTGTGAAGTAAATTGCAACATTTTATCTTCAACACTTAAACTTAGAATAACAAGTTATTTTGAGGAATTTTTATGGAATTTTGCATCAGTTTCCTAAGTAAAATAGGATTTTACTTAGGAAAAAGTTAAAGATGGAAGATAACAATGATGAATTATCTCTAGTACTTAGGTCTTTTTGATCATTAGGCCGAGGGTCCGGTCCCTCCAGAAGTCAAGGAAATGCCTTGAGCCCCTTTGATCTCAAATTACCTTAGTACTTTTGGGGAAATTAGTAAAACTCTTGAGGGGGAAAATGATGAGGGAGGTTAATGAATTTGACTTTGCTTGCTGTGATTTTCCAGTGTATTTCTTGCTTTAGTACTTGTGATGAAAGTGAATGATCAAAAACATGTAGCAGCATCATTCATCAGATAACACTTTGCAGCACCATCTACCTACCCTATCTACTTAACACTACCATTTTCGCTTCTTTATTAGGGTGCATTTGGACTTGCAAACCCTTTTCAATCTTTTCTTTTTTACAAGGCCAATCTATCTAATTCTACCCTTATTACATCCAGGGGCTCAGATTAAACTGTTGAGCACCTCTTATTAACTCTACCTATCTACTTATCTGCCAAGTTTAAACTGTTTGGCTAGATATTTATTCTCTAATCTACAACATGAAATTGAAATATGAGTAAGTCAAGTTTAAACAGTTTGACTTATTTATGAATTGTGGCAAAGGTTTGACAAGCTGCACACAATTGATTTATTACAAAAGATGAAATAGTAGTGGCATTTGGATTTGCACACTTTCCTTGGTCTATTTTTTCTTGGGGTTCATTTCTTTCTCTTTTTTGACCATTTTATTCTTTTTACCCTTTGATCTTTCTTTTAGGGTATACCCTCTTTACATTTTTTAACTTTTTTGATTTTTTGGTTTTTTTAAGAATATGGAACACCTTTTCTCAAGTAAGAATGTTTGAACATATTCCATAATTCAATCAAGACAATCATGAAAGATGAAACCTATTGGTATAGGAGGCTAACACTCCCAAAGATACATTAGCGCAGATATATAGACTCCTGTGGATTTTAAGGTCTCCGGTGGTCAGTTACATATTGCTTCATTTGGTGGAGAGGAGGTGAGGTGCCACTCACTACTGATTTCTACCATTGCACACCATACCAGTGACAGGTAATGCATTAGTTTCCCGCTTATATTTTATGTTTATTCTCTATTATGGCGCCATGACTTGTGAGGTGGTCTGCCATTTTTTTGTGGTAATTCTATACAACTTTAGATATATGTCATGCTCAGGAACAATAGAGGGTGAACTTCCCTTTTGCTTCAGAGATATTTCCTTTATTTTTTGAGAGGTTTCCAGAGACGATGCCTACTTTTTTTTAATAGCCTCGTTCGCTTATGCTGCATGTACGGATGCAAATGTGGGGACAGATGATTCCCAAGAGGGGCGAGTCATAGTTTTCCATGAGGATATTGCATGATGCACTGGAGTTGCTAGCTAGTGGTTATGAGCATCCCTTCATTCTAGTCCCCTGTCCGTATGCTAGTTTGTATTGGCGAGGGTGTACCGGGGGTGAATCTAAGAAAGCTTGACTGATCTGTGGAGTCGCCATCTCCTGATTGTCATCCAGTTCATTGATGTCTAAGGCTTGGCAATTGGTTTCTGTCATGAGTTGTGCCAATCCTTGACCTTTTATAAGTTTTGTTGGCTTGATCTCAATATCATATTCCAAAATGGTAGCTATCCACTTACCTCGTTTACCTTCTATGCCATCTTGAGTCAAAATATCTTTAACTACTGCATTAGGCACATATGCTATCACATGAGAATATAATATGTAAACTCTGAAATCTTTGATTGCTTTTACCAATGCAAAAGCCTGTTTTTCCATAATATTGTATTTTAGAGATGCATCCCTCAATGCTTTACTAAAAAATGCTATTGGCTTTTCACACCCTTGATCATCTTTTTGAAGTAAAACAGCAGCAACAGTATGTTCAGAAGCAAATGAAAAAATTATAAAGTCTCTATCAAATTTAGGACTGGTCAGAATTGGTGTTCTTGTTAAAGCCATTTTAATTTCCTCGAATGATTGTTTGGCTTCAACAGTCCAGTCAATGCTTGAATCTTTCCTCAACATGTTAGTCAGTAATCTAAGTAACTCTGCTAGACTAGAAATAAATCTTCTCAAGAAATTAATTTTTCCTATAAATGCTTGCAATTCTTTTATGTTTCTGGGGTGGGGTATTTGCAAAATTGCTTGAATTCTTTCTGGATCAATCCTGATGCCATCTTTAGAAATGATGTGTCCTAAGAGCTTTCCTTCTTCCAAACCAAACAATGATTTCTTAGGGTTTAAAGAAATTCCATATTTTCTGCACTTTATAAATACTTGCCTTAAGTGATCTAAATGTTCCTGATCTGTTTTAGAAAAAACAGTCAAATCATCTAGGTAAATTACCAGAAAATCATGTATCTCTTTAGCAAAAGCAATATCCATTGCTCTTTGAAATGTAGCTCCTGCATTCTTGAGCCCAAATGGCATTTTGACATATTTAAACGTACCCCATGGTGTAGTGAATGTTGTTTTATCCTGATCATCAGGATGAACCAGAATCTGGTTGTACCCTGAAAATCCATCTAGTAGTGATATTCTCGAAGATCCTACCACCCTTTGCAGAATGTGGTCCATTTTCGGCAGAGGATAGTTGTCTTTTAAAGAAACTTTATTCAAATTTCTTAAGTCGACACACAGTCTAATTTCTCCTGTCTTTTTCCTTGTTGGTACCAGGTTAGAAACCCATTCTGAGAATCTGATAGGAGCTATAATCCCTGCTTCAAACATCCTTTTGATTTCCTTTTCAATTGAGGGTAATAAAACAGGATTTATTCTCCTAAGATTTTGTTTAAAAGGTTTCTGATCAGGTTTCAAAGGTATAGTGTGTTGAATGATAGATGTATCATAAGATTTGAGGTCTTCATAACTCCAGGCAAAAACATCCTGGAATTCTTTTAATAGTTCAACATATTTAACCTTTTGATCTTTTGGAAGAGACTTGGACAATTTGACCATTTTGGGATTTTCTGGGGTTCCTAAGTTGCATTCTTCTATATCAGCCTTTACAGGTTCCATTTTAGGTCTAAATGGAATATCATTCGAGTCAAACAGATCTTCCAAAGGAGTTAATCCTTTGGGCAAATGAGTGTCCTTTAAGTTAATGATTTCTGTCTCATCTTCTATGATTTCATCAGATTCCATTTGTTTCAAATTTTGCATGTCTTCTTCAGTGAATGTGGTTGGATGCAGCATATGAATTGCATTTTCTCTTGAAATTTCTATTTTTTGTTCTCTTTCTTGATCAAATTCATCAATAGTTATATCCTCATCTATATTACAGTTAGAAAACTCACTTTGAAGTGTCAAAAAGTTGTTGATTTGATTGTTATTCACAAATACTTGCCAATTCAAAAGATTGTCTGGTATTGCAGGCCTATGCCTAATTTCAGCTGAAAACTGATGATTAGGGTCGAAAGGTAACTTGCATGTACTAGCAAACATTGCTAAACTGTGAGCATGCAAATTTTGTTTCCTCGGAATCTTGGCAAGTTGGGCTTGTAAAAATGTGTTGAGAATCTCTACAACTGTCTCTCGGTATTGTTTCAGTCTCATGTCTTTTGTTGCACATTCTCCTTTAATCTGTTGGATGATTAGTTCGGAGTCACCTATGATTGATACCCTAATACCCCCTAACTTCTTGACATGTTTAAGTCCTAATAAAAGAGCTTCATACTCTGCCATGTTGTTAGTGCATTTGAAATTCAACCTATAAGCATGACCCTCTGCATAATTGTTCTCAACATTATGTAACCAAATCCCAGCTCCTGCCCCTAGTCTGTTTACTGAGCCATCAAACTCTAAATTCCATAGAATTTCATGTTCATAATCTTCATCGATTGTTTTAAAGTGTTTCTTGACAGGAGCTAGTTGTTTAGTTTCTTCAGGTATTTCTTGATCATCTGTTGTTTCTTTGTTTTCAGAGATTTCTTCAATTTTAACAGTGGTTTTGTTTATGATTTCCAATTCTGGAGCTTCTATTTCAGTAGGGAGATCTAACTCAGCATTGTATAAAATAAAAGAATCCATATCAGAATGTACAGAATAAACAGGGAAGTTTTCAGGCTTCTCATGGCTACTCACTAAGTACTTCATCAAAGTTTCTCTATATAATCTTTTAGGCTGACCAAATACTGAAATAGTTGCATATGACATGTCTAGTTGAATAGATCCTCCAAGTTTAGCACCCCAAGATCTAGACAATAACATACCATATTTAGGTGGAATATCAGCAACTACTATATCCATTAAAACAGACTTAGCGGGGTATTGTACCAAAGTGACACACAGATCTTTAATCAAACCTAAACATTTTACCTGACTGGAATCGAATGAAAACAAATCTTTGTACGGTCTGGTAATATCTAGATTCAATCTTTCCATTACTGCTTTTGGCATCAAATTGTGAGATGCTCCAGAATCAAGCATTGCATTATGGAGTATCTTATCATGAACATTCAAGCTTACATAAAATGGAGGAGTTCCTCCACTTTCTGGTTTGCCATTAACCTCAGGGCCAAAAAGAAGTTTGGGTTGATCATCAAGAATGTTTACTGAATCATCTAATCCGGTAATGTTAATGTTTAGGGACTTGGTAATCTGACTCCTATAGACATCATGTTTAGCCAATTCTGATAAAGGAACAGCTATCTTGAGTTTGCCTATTTCAGCCTCTAGATTAAAAGGTTTTTCCATTTGAGTTTTAGTGTTTTGCACAGTTGGGTTCTCTCTGTTTTTTGGGTCTTCGATATTTTTCTCTTTTTCATGAATAAAGTTTTGTTTTGAAGATGTTTCTGGACTAACTTCTACTGTGTCTTCTACATTTCCCACAGGAGGAAAAGTAGTAGATTGTTGTTTATTGATTGGTTGGTTGTCAGAGACATCTTCAATTATTGGATTTGAAGAACTGGGAGTTATCCTAGACAAAATTTGTACTTGGGGAATGTTTTGTACAGGGGGACTGTTTTGTTTACCTTTGACATTTTGTCTTGCATTTTTCTGTTTACTATTCTCTGGCACATCAATCCTTCTACTTCTCAAGTTGTACTGTTTATGAACCTCGTAGATTGCTGTGTCATAGCCTTCCTTGAAATCAAAAGTCTCACCTGAATGTGTTTGGAATGTTTCAAGGATATGATTCTCTTGATCATCCTGGGATAGGAAGATTTCTGGTTCATTTTTTTCATCATTTACATTGTTTATTTCTACATCTTCTGTAGGTTCCTCAGAAGTTGAGCCTTCAACAAAGTTTTCTTGAAAGGGTGGCCTAATGTTCTGATCAGGAACATTCTTTCCACTATTCTGATTCAGATTCCTCCTAAAGTTCGGGTTTCTTGCAACATTCTGATTGTCAGTAGAAGACTTTCTTTCAATGGTTTCCACTCTGTCTCCTAATATTTCCATACCTTTAATGATTACATCCAGCTTCTTTTCAAAAGCTGAAGGTTCTTCATTCATAGGCATTCTTCTCTCTGCCCTAGCTCTGGCCCGTTTTTCTATCAGATTTGCTTCTACACTCACCACTATACTTTGCATTTCCTCTAGTGTTTGAGGAGCTCTTTCCCTAAGGGAATAAGCTATATCGGAGTCAAAACCATCTGGAAATTTAACCAACACGTTGTTAGGTGGGGGTCTTAGGTTTTGAGGAACTGCATTATATGATTCATTGAATCTTATGATGTAATCTTGTACGGTTTCGTTTGGTCTTCTTCTTAATTTTTCAAATTCTGAAAGGATCTGCAGAGGATCCTTCTTTTTCTCCCATCTGTTCAGAAATGCCCTATACAACGCTTCTAAATCAGCAATACTGTTCGGGTTAAGAGCCCTAAACCAAGTTCTAACTTCTCCAGTAAGACTCTGTACGAAAATTCTCATACGGATATTATCAGTATCAATCTCATAAAACTCAAAGTAATCTGTCATCCTTTTGGTGTGTTGTTGAGCTGTGTAAGTACCTGATCCATCAAAAGGTGTGATCTTACTTTGGTAATCCTGAGGTAAAGCTGGAGGGTTGGCTGGTAATTGTAAAGGGGCATATCGATTGGCCATTGGAAGATAAAGTGGGATAACAGGAGAAGATGGCCCAGGAGGAGATGGAGGAGTAGGGGGTGCAACAGGTGTTTGAAAAGCTTGGGAAAAAACAATTGAACTTGTAGAAGCTTCAGTAATTACAGAGATGTTTGAACTTTCTTCAAAGGTTTGCTCGATCTGAATAGAGTTATGCAATTCTCTGTCAAGATGATGTGAAACAAATCTATATTGCAAATCTTCAAAGAACAATGGATCTGGAACTAATCTAGATAATTCAGTCTCAGAAAAATTCACAAACAAAGATGTTTCAAATCGTGCATCAAAAGGAATGTCATCAATATAAATAATTTTCACAGGACAAGATGCAGATCTAGAAAGTGGTCTAGAACTTCCTGTACTCTCTTGACTTCCTCTTTCAGAACTTTCTTGACTTCCTTGTCTTCTAAGAATCCTAGGAATCAGATTAGGATTTTCAAATATTGGTGGTGGATTGGGGTCAGGGTTTGACCTAGTATGTCGAATCCTTTCTGAAGCCAGTTTT
Source organism: Pinus albicaulis (assembly GCA_034641835.2). Lineage (NCBI taxonomy): Eukaryota > Viridiplantae > Streptophyta > Pinopsida > Pinales > Pinaceae > Pinus > Pinus albicaulis. The sequence continues at coordinate 957,116,536 of CM076584.1, read as the reverse complement.
CTTAGACTATGTGTTTTTGGATTTTTGGGTTTTAATTGAAAAATAAATACAACTTCTACAAATTCCTTGAGAAATAATGATATGTGATTAAGATTTCCTCAAAGATCTGTTTAAACTAGAGAATCTGATTGAAAAATTTGAAACTAAGATTCAATATATAGGCTAAATCAGAGATAGACTGAAGCAGCTTTTATTTACTTTTGCAATTGCAGAGCAAAAGCAATTTCAAAGGCTACCTGGCTGATCTTCAGACTCTGTCTATAGCTTATATTTGAACAATACTAACAAGTAAAAATGATTCAGGTCCCCAGTATGGTCGCCACTATGTTATCACTCAGGTTTTCCTAGAAGTTGTGTAAGAGCAAAGTATACCCGAGGTAACCACAAACCAACCTTTTAGATGCAGAATCTAGCCAATCTGCATCCAGAGAGGGCTCTCTCTTTATGATTTATCTTTGTTCTTGGAAGGTTTTAGGCTAGTTATAGATTCAAGAGTTTGTTTTGAGAAAATGGTGGAATCCACAAACTAAGGGCAAGGTTGAGGGCTTTCATTCCATTGGGCTATGGAGTCAAAGGATGGCTTTACTGGATTTCTATTCTAAACACAAGATGGTATTACAGGGCAAGATAGCTAGACAGAGAACAATCCTTAAAATTTAAAGTGGATGGGATGATCCTGAAGGGATGAAAGGCAACTAAGAATCTTTCACCATGTTCAGCAGAAGGAAGTGAAATGACTACAAACAAAGAGCAATGAAGAATTCTATGTTATAGTAATCAACAATGTTTAAATTAGCAAAGCAGGAGCATTTAAGAATTCATGCTTATGGCTAATTTAGAAGAAAACATTAAGAACAATCACATTTGAAAACAGAGTACAATTAAGCAAATTCTGTTTCAATCCTTTATGTAAATTATTCAGAAATGGATATGATAGTATTATAAACTAATATAAAATTTCAGACAAAGGGTAGAAACACTTATTGAACTGTAGTCCAACACATGAATCCTGCAACAAGTCCAGTGCTTCAAATCGTCATCCAGTAAGCCACAAGTAAATTTCTCCAAAAGCTTTTATTCCGAAAATCTCAATGTTACAGCAGAGTAATAGAATCCACCCTCAACACTCTTTTTGAGGGTTTATTTATACACAAAATAATCTAAAACAATCTTACACTAACTTAGCCAACAATCTAGGCTGACTTAAAGCGTATTTTACAAACAAACAAGAGACAAACAGTCTCGTGGATAGAATAATGTGCAACTGCCGATGTGCTGTTCCTTTTTCCGTGGATGTGCTGGAGGTAGGTGCTAAAATAGGGCTCTGTGTTGTCCTTTGAAATATTTCTTTGGCTTGTCGAATACTCTTTATTCTCACGGATACTCTTTAACCTTTTCATCTGATACTCTTTCATCTGTTTTCCTGTTTTTACCATTTACTTGATAGTAAAGATAAGTTCTCATCCTGAAAGCAACTTTTATAGAACCTCCAACATTTCCTGCCACCATTGATCATCTGGTATCATAGTTCTTCTGAGCTTTCTTAAAGTTTCATCTGCTTCAGTAAGTTTATAAAAAGTGGGCTCATTCGGAAATAAATACTTTATTTCATGCTCCAGATGAAATAAATTCCTCACTTTATCATAGATACTTTTCCCAGTTGGTAATGCAGATTCTGACGAACTAGTAGAACAAACAGCTGTATTTTTAGCATGAGCCTTTATTCTCTTCTCATAGGTTTCCAAGTCTACTATTTGATCTTCTGTGAGCATGGGACTTGGTAACCCACTATCCAGCAAAGCTTGAAATTTCTCTCTGAAAATGTTGATATCAACCAAAATGTCTGTGCATTTCCTTTATAAATTTTGCATGAAAGTCCTCTTGGTGAAAACTCTCTTTGCTTCCAAAACTGCACATGTCCTGTCATCAATTCCTAACAATGCAAGCTGTTGTTTTGTTCTGGAATTCAAAAATTGAATGAGCTGACTGGCCTGTTCAGGCCTGCCTCTCAATTCATTTCTGGTTCTATTTATTTCTTCTTGGGCTATCTTAACTAACTCATTTTGCTCAAAAATAGCTTGAATAGAGGGCCAAATACCCTTTATTAACTCAATGATGTTACCCCAAAGAATGTCATTTATTTCATTTAAAGGCTTCTCCAATGAAAGATCTTTTTCCAAAGCTTGAACCAATTTTTCCAATCTTTTTATCTCCCTGGTGTTATCAGCAGCTGTCTTTTTAGATGTGTCATATTTTTCCTCCAATTTTACTAATTGAAATTTAGTTTCTTGGAGTTCTGTGACCCTCAGTTGCAAACTCTCCATTTGTTTTATTAAGTCCTCAGAACTCAAGCCAGAAGTATTCACTTGAGATGGCTGTATCTGCTGCCCTGTTGTTGTAGTACATGTTGTTGAAGTCTGCCTGATAGTTTCCTGTTCCTGCAATGCTTTTTCCAATTCCTTCTCTGTTTCATTTAGTCGCTCGGTCATATTTAGAAGTAACTCCATTATTTCTTCCTGTGAATTACTTTTTATAACTTCTTGGGTCTGAGGGTGCCTCAAGGCTGGTAGTTTTAGCTGTTTTCTGAGTGCAGCTATATCATCCTCTTTCTTCTTTATCAATGCTTCAATACCTTTAATGTCTTTGGGATTATGACCCAAACCAATGATTATCTCCTCCAGAGACTTTATTCTATTATCTTTGGCCTGTGAGGAGGCCTTCTCAATTTTCAATTATGCAGTAGTGTTATTCAAAGAATCTTGCAGCGTTAAAGCTGCCATGGCTTTATTGGTGAGAGTAGAATAAACCATTTCCCCTGTTTGTCTGTGTAGCTCTATCTGGTCCAGGGGATGGATATCCTTTGCTAATACTTCAAAATTTGATCTGATATAATCTGCTGCTGAAGTTGGCTTTGACACCTTTGCTTTGAAGTGGCTCATCAGCATTTTACCTTGGGAAAGATCAAATGCTGACATTAGTCTTTCTTGATTATGGGGAGCCATCTTCATATACTGATCATATACCTTCATTTTCAATGGGTCATTCTTTGTTTTAATATTAATGAAGGTTCTTTTAATATCTCCAGTGTCTGTCTTTGGCGGTCTGAAAGAAGATACCTCAGTGCTTAATTGCTTTTGTATCCCTTTCTGGCTTATGTTTGTTTCACTTGCTGTGCCAGTTTGCTGACTATATTCCCTTCCATCATCAAATACTTCATCTATAATTTCTACATCTGGAAGTGGATCTGATTTGTGTTTTTTAGTTTGATGTACCTGTGAGGTACCTTTTGGAGGTGTGGTATCTGGAACCTACCTCTTCTTCCCTATTTCCACATTTAATGGAGTTTGCAACTCTGGAATTTCTGTGTGCTTTGCCTGTGTGGGAGAAACCTGTGATTGTTCAGGTGCGTTGGAAGTTTGTGGTTTCTCCGCCATCACCAAAGTTTCAATGACTTGGATTGCAGGTTCCTTTCCTTTGCCTTTTGATTCTGCTGCAACTGATAAACTGCTTTCCTATAATGTGTTCTGTAGAGTTGTTGCTGAAGAAGTGCCAATGTAGGGTACCTGCATTTGACCACATGTTTCTAGGTCAAAGTTCTTCTCAACATCTTTCATAATTTTATTCATTTTGTCAGCTTCACTTTCTTCCTCAACAAGTGTTCCTTCAACCCATTCATCTTGATTTGCATACTGTTCTAGATTAGGAATCTTGTGGTGTATATAAGGAGATGATTTATTCTTTAATCTCTTTTCACAAATAAAACCAAAGGGGTCATAAGGAACCCAACGGAAAGATGTTTGGAACTTTCTCTGTAATAGATTTTATGCTTCTCTCTCAGCCTCCCTAGAATTGCAGATGAAAGGACCTAATTGGCTTTTGATCCTTAACTGAGCTTTCTTCTTTACATTACAAAAATGGATTACATCTGAATTGTTCATTTGCCTGAAGTATTCCAAGGCAAAAATCCTCATTAGTACATATCTGGGTAACTTGAATGGATGTAATTCACATCCATAAATCCTGATGACTGTATGGTTTTGATACAAATACCAATCCCCAACCTTATAACTCTTTGACAGTTGCAAGGTATTTCTAATTTCATTAGTGAGTCTTGGGGGAGGAATTCCTGTTAACAAAGTTGTTGCAGGATAAAAAAACTGATCAATGAATTCAGAGTAGGAGTAGGGAGAATCGGAGGAAGAATGAATGATGGGGGACCAAAATATGACTGACCTGGGATTTCCCTTGGCATCAAGTTTTCGAACAGGGAAAGGGAATCTTTCTGACTGATAGTAGATCAGGAGATGATAGATAACTGAGGAGTACTTAAAAACCTTTTCAGTATCCAGCCTTATGAATTGATCATGGATCTTGTTGGCTATGAAGGAAGTAAAATCATATTTAATCTCAGGAGGTTGCCCAGGAGTAAAAATGGATAGCAAAGCCAAGGTTATCTCATCCACATATTCACTGGTGTTGAATCCTAAAACAAAAGATATAATATTTACAATGAGCCTTCCCAATGTATTGAAAAAGTAAAAACCATAGGGAGGAGACCCTTTTGGCTGATGCTCAGGTAACATGAAATGCTGACACATGGATTTTAGCTTCTCTGGGGTTAATTGCCTGGTTTTCTCAATCAATCCTTCCATGGAAAATGGTGCTAACTCTTGGTCTGGTTCAAAGTGCAACATGGCATTGATAGCCTGTGGAGTGATGGGAAACAGAACACTTTGATCAGGAGCTAATACAGCCCTCTGTGTGGGATCATAGTTTGAATGACAGTAATGAATTATTTCAGGGAAAATAAGGACTGAAGGAATGAGATACCTTGGGAGATTGGATTCCCACAACCCTATAAGATCTTGCCCCTTTGAGTATTCGTCTCTGCAGCGACAATAGCTCAATAGGGGACTTTCATCGAAATGTAGGTCTTTAATTTGGAAATCTTCATCTATCAGAGGTAAATAGTCCAATTCACGGTGAGGAGCATTCAATGGAGCGATATTCAGAGCTGCCGGGACCTCCATTTTGGTTCTTGTGGATTCAAAATGGAGGTTTTTTGGTTTTCCTTACAAGCCGGGAGGGATTTCTGGAATGGAGGAAATTGGCACAATTTGGTGGTTCAGGGAGCAATTATATAGTTTTAAAACCTCTGGAAAAGGCTCAGTGACGATTTTTAATCACTATTTCAGCGAAAAACAAAGAACACTGAGTTTTGTTTGCAATCGGGGCGGAAAAGGATAAATACCTGCTTTTAGACGGAAGCTGGTTCTTTAACAGGTAACAGGTAGTGGCAGGACTGTTCTTCAACACGGGCGCAGCGAAATCTTGGAGTAATTTGGTCAATTGCAGTGGAAATTTTCAAAATCGCAGCGGGAGCTCTGTCGTTTTCAGAATAACGAAAATAACAGGGAAAACATGAAAAAAAAGGTTTTATTTACGAGTCGAAAAGGTTTTTATTTTTTCGAGGTGTGACGTCATTGGCGTACGGGGTGACGTATGCAAAGTCGGGCGGTAAGCGGTAAGTGGTAAGCGCCCGCACCGCTTTTGGTCGAGGGTGGTATATATCGGAATGGCAGCGATTCCACAGGATGATCGCCACGTGGATGGTTGACTATTCAAAACCACCCATCCCCGTGCGTTATTGTTATTAAAAAACACACGAAGGAAAAGGCGACGGGATCAACGGCGGTGATTGATACGGAGAGGCCGATCTAACGAGTGAGGTGAGAATGGCGGGGGTTTCATGTGGGCCCGTCGGACTTTTAAACATTTTTTTAAATGTTTTTTAATCGCTCCGGGGGATATTTAACTGGCGGAAATAGTTATTAATTAGTCCAGATGACTTAATTAATCCCGTGTGTAAACGAAAGGAGTTGCGGCGGAGTTAGCTTAAGTGGAATGCCACGTAGACTGACCACGGTGGCGCAAGGCTTTCTCGAAACTTTATTCATTCTTTTACGTTTAAACACACATATCGCATGTTTAAGGTTTTTATGTATATATTTTTATTTATATGGTAAATTAATTAATACAACTAATTCACCATAGGGGCGGGATTAATGTATAATGCTATATTTTTAACCAAAGGGCTTGTAGGAGCGGGTTTTAATGATTTTATAGGGAAATAAATACTTTGGTTAAAACATTATAATAAAGGGGTTTTGGGGTATATATAAAAAGGGATTTATATACTTAGGATAGGATATTTGACTAGGGATTTAATATAATAGAGTTAAATGTTAACATGGCAAAGGACAAGGAAAATCAAAACATTTTTGTACATCTAAGAAAGTGATAATTTGTGAAGTAAATTGCCACATTTTATCTTCAACACTTAAACTTAGAATAACAAGTCATTTTGAGGATTTTTTATGGAATTTTGCATCAGTTTCCTAAGTAAAATAGGATTTTACTTAGGAAAAAGTTAAAGATGGAAGATAACAATGATGAATTATCTCAAGTACTTAGGTCTTTTTGATCATTAGGCCGAGGGTCCGGTCCCTCCAGAAGTCAAGGAAATGCCTTGAGCCCTTTTGATCTCCAAATACCTTAGTACTTTTTTGGGGAAAATTAGTAAAACTCTTGAGGGGGAAAATGATGAGGGAGGTTAATGAATTTGACTTTGCTTGCTGTGATTTTCCAGTGTATTTCTTGCTTTAGTACTTGTGATGAAAGTGAATGATCAAAAACATGTAGCAGCATCATTCATCAGATAACACTTTGCAGCACCATCTACCTACCCTATCTACTTAACACTACCATTTTCTCTTCTTTATTAGGGTGCATTTAGACTTGCAAACCCTTTTCAATCTTTCTCTTTTTACATGATAAATCTATCTATTTCTACCCTTATTACATCCAAGGGCTCAGATTAAACTGTTGAGCACCTTTTATTCACTCTACCTAGCTACTTATCTGCCAAGATTAAATTGTTTGGCTAGATATTTATTCTCTAATCTATAACATGAAATTGAAATATGACTAAGCCAAGTTTAAACAGTTTGACTTATTCATGAATTGTGGCAAAGCTGCACACAATTGCTTTATTTACAAAGATGAAATAGTAGTGGCATTTAGATTTGCACACTTTCCTTGGTCTATTTTTTGATTGGGGTTCATTTTTTCTCTTTTTTGACCATTTTATTCTTTTTACCCTTTGATCTTTCTTTTAGGGTATACCCTCTTTACATTTTTTAAATTTTTTGATTTTTTGGTTTTTCAAGAATATGGAACACCTTTTCTCAAGAAAGAAGGTTTGAACATATTCCATAATTCAATCAAGACAATCATGAAAGATGAAACCTATTGGTATAGGAGGCTAACACTCCCAAAGATACATTAGCGCAAATATATAGTCTCCTGTGGATTTTAAGGTCTCCGGTGGTCAGTTACATATTGCTTCATTTGGTGGAGAGGAGGTGAGGTGCCACTCACTACTGATTTCGACCATTGCACACCATACCAGTGACAGGTAATGCATTAGTTTCCCGCTTATATTTTATGTTTATTCTTTATTATGGCGCCATGACTTGTGAGGTGGTCTGGCATTTTTTTGTGGTAATTCTATACAGCTTTAGATATATTTCATGCTCAGGAACAACAGAGGGTGAACTTCCCTTTTGCTTCAGAGATATTTTCTTTATTTTTTGAGAGGTTTCCAGAGACGATGCATACTTTTGTTCAATAGCCTCGTTGGCTGATGCTGCATGTACGGATGTGAATGTGGGGACAGATGATGCCCCAGAGGGGCGAGTCATAGTTTTCCACGAGGATATTGTCTAATGCACTGGAGTTTCTAGCTAGTGTTTATGAGCATCCCTTCATTCTAGTCCCCTGTCCGTATGCTGTTTTGTATTGGCAAGGGTGTGCCAACATCCTCTTCACAGATAATGAGTCACCGAATGATAGAGGTAATATTATTATTTTCTTTAAATTTATTCTAACATGTTCTTTAACTTGTTTTTATTAAATTGTTTAATGAAATTATCTAATTATTGTTGTGTACTTGTATATATTTTTTATACATTGGGTCATTTGATGGCGATGAGATGCCACCACCACCAAATTATCCATGTTTAGATCCTTATGATGATTAGGAGATGGAAAATGTCGAGGATCAGTCTAGTGCAGATAGACCTAGTCCTCATGTTGCGCAGGTACTTGCCAGTGTGAGGCGTAGGCTTGACACTGGATTTAGGATGGAGTTGGGTGACCAACTCTGTGGACTGCTTGTGGAAGGGGGAGTCAGGCCCGCCACTATGAGAGAGATACATGTGGATGCTAGGCTGATAGAGATGTGGAGAGGCATGCTTCGTGACATGTTGACCCTGGTGCGACATGTCGTAGGAGCTACTAGCTTAGTGACAAGGTTGAGGAGGGCCCTTCGATGTACGCATGTTTGAGACACAGTACATCGACACTTGAGCAATGAAGCATCATATAATGATCATGATCATGGGAGTGATCATCATTCACCTCACGTCGTAGATGAGCAGCCTGCTGCATCGAACAACAGTCATGATCATGAGCAGGTTGGACCATCCAAATTGAGTCATCCTTCTCAGCCTGCAACATCCAACATTCATGATCATGGGGAGGCTGTACCATTCACGTTGAGTCATCATGACCAGCAGTCTGCAGCATCCAACAATATTTATGATCATGAGCTGGCTGGACCATCTATGTCGAGTCATCATGAGCAGCCAGCAGTTGATCTTGATCAGCATGACGAACCACCATATCAGCAGGGACGTGATGATTGACATCTATCTGAGCTTGTCGAGGTTGCACCATTGACTGAGCAGGCCTTGACGAGTACTACTATTGATGATGTACCACTAGCTGATATTTGACATTTATATTAAAGTTGTATATTTTTGACATTATATATATATATATAGTCCATGTATTTTATGTTCATGTTGAAGTTGTACTTAATTTACATGTTGGTGATCATCATGATGTGTATATTGTTAGGTCATGTTAGATATGTTCATTTAATGTGCAGCTTGCAGATATATGTGTATGTGATAGCAGTTGTTTGACATGAGATGTATATTTGATGTTTGTGTTGTGATGATGTTATATAATGCTTGTGTTTTGTTAGATGATCATGACCATGATGATTAGATGATGTTAGCAAATTTGAATGTGTCTTTTAGTAGAATATGATGTTTGTACGATGGTTATCATGATCGTGATGTTTATTTTTAATATTTAATCATGATATCTATTAAATATTATGTCGTGATTATAATTTTAATTTTAATTTTAATTGTATGTAAAATTGTAAAATTGTAATTGTAATTGTATGTAAAATATTTGTAAAAATTTGATTGTATTCGTAATATTTAATTTATTGTGAAATGATTGTAATTGTAATTGTATACATATAAAAATTTAAAATTGTAATTGTAATTGTAATTGTATGTAAAATTGTAAAATTGTAATTGTAATTGTAATTGTAATTTTAATTTTAATTGTAATTGTATGTGAAATTGCAAAATTGTAATTGTAATTGTAATTCTAATTGTAATTTCAATTGTAATTGTATGTAAAATATTTGTAAAATTTTAATTCTATTAATGTGAAATGATTGTAACTGTAAAATTATAATTGTAATTGTAATTGTATCTAAAATTCTAAAATTATAATGTAATTTTAATTGTAATTGTATGTGAAATTGTAAAATTGTAATTGTAATTGTAATTCTAATTCTAATTCTAATTGTATGTAATATATTTGTAAAATTTTAATTGTATTAATGTGAAATGATTGTAATTGTAAAATTGTAATTGTAATTGTAAATTGTATGTAAAATTCTAAACTTCTAATTGTAATTGTATGTAAAATTCTAAAATTGTATTTGTAATTGTAATTTTATTTGTAATTGTATGTGAAATTGTAAAATTGTAATTGTAATTGTATGTAAAATTTTAATTATATTAATGTAAAATGATTGTAATTGTAATTGTAATTGTATGTAAAATTCTAAAATTGTAGTTGTAATTTTAATTGTAATTGTATGTGAAAATTTAAAATGGTAATTCCAATTGTAATTTTAATTGTAATTGTATGTGAAATATTTGTAAAATTTTAATTGTATTAATGTGAAATGATTTTATTAACAATTTTAAATTTGTAAATTTGTAAAATTGTAAATAATTGTAAAATAATAAATCTAGAACAATAGGAATTTTTGTAACATAATAAAGTTTGGAAAATAATGCAAATAAATTCATGTACTTTAGAATAATCATTATTTTATTATGATCTTACATACAAAAAAAAAAACTTTATATAGTATGCCATTGTTTCTGAGATCAATATAATTGCAAATTATCAAGTGAAATATTGATTTTAACATTAACGCAATGCAAATTACCAATTAATTCAAAATACATATTATAATGTTTCGGAAAAAGAGTCTTATATATTATAAGGTAATTAAGTAATATTCATTATAAAAACCCTTCTTAAAAAGTATAAATGATGAAATAACACATGTACCATATCACTCTCGGTTCTCATGATCTCCCTCATTATCTTCCAGCTCGCTTGGCATGATAACACTATTTTTCTCAAAAAAATGTTTTGATCTAGGGTCATGTCTCAATATGAACCACCAATCCCTATCCAACATACCTGGGTAAAAATAAAACTGGTTGCAGTGTTTGAGGAAAACATAGGGCTCCTTAGTTTCATCCCACATCTTTCTAGAGTTGATACATATCACCCTACAATCACGATCTTCCTTTACATTATTCCGATCAAAGGTGTCCCACCACTTGCACCTAAAATTAACACATTGGAAAGAAGAGAGATCCACTTCAATGATCTCTTGTATGTTTCTAACGTAACCTAACGTCCCTCGTACTAGGTTTTGATCATGGTAGTTATATCGACTAGATTGATCGAACTCAACTTCCACTCCACATTCTTGTGTCATTTGTCCATCATCGACATTTTTTGTGCGAAAATGGTGTCCATATGCCCACATAGATGGGAACAAATGCACCTATAAAAAAGTTAAAAAATCATCGTGTCATGTGTCTTATAATAACCCAATGGTTAAAATATCAAATGTAGATGTAATTACATTTGAAAGGTGCATTATTAAGTTTCAAATGTACATATAATTAAATATATTATTACCGTGTTGGTGCACCGAATCCCTACGTTTAGCGCATCCTCTTCAGCACGCGAGTAATGACCGATTGCACCGTATTTCTCTCCAACTTGGTCAGCGACCCAATTTTTGGGGCATATTTTTGGCATATTTTCTTTTAAATGATCGGGATAAGGAAAAATTATACCATTAAACCTTATCAATTCTTTCGTGTCACTATCCCATTTCATTCTCTTTTGTTCGTACAATGCAACTCGTAGTTATGTCGCTTCGAAATTGTAAAGAACAATTTTTGATTGCTTCAATTTCTGCATTCACCGATGAAATCAAACCTATATTATATAGTACATAGAGATGAAAATATACATTATAATGAAGTTCAACATGAATATTTAATTTGTATAAATTTGAAAAATTATCAGTCGCTTACTCTTTATCAAGCGTTTTTTTCCATTCGTTCGGAGCAGCTCCCCTTCTCTTTCGTCTTCATCCCTTTCATCATCCCAAATCACCGCACCTGTTCTATTTTCGATCTAATTGATGTAATCACTAGAATAATAGAAAGACTCATACGATATGTACCCCTGTGCATAGACCCCTCGGGTTTTTCCCTTTGTCGAAAAAAACCATTCAATTTCTTCATGTACCTCTCTAAGAAGAACATCCAAAGACAAGAAACCACCCCAACTAATTCAACCTCATCTACTAGGTGGATTAGAAGATCAACCTGCAAGTCCATGAGACTCGTCGGCAGTTCCTTCTCAAACATACAAACAATCTCAACTATCTCTTCACGCCACCGTGGAATGTTATCGACATGAATCTCCTTGACGTGATCCAATGTACAAATGTAGATAATTAAGATATGACATGTCCTAGTTCTTGGGGGAATTCATTTTTTACACACCCACGCACAAACAAAGGATAATGACACTACAAAGTTATAAACACATGCAATAATATACAAAATTATTTATGTTTTATGATCCCTCCATGGGATAAAATTTAATGATAAAAAATAAAATAAAATCGTGCTTTTGACATTATACGTACTCTTAAAATATTCAAATGGTCATGCGATTTCAACCCCAACAAATGGTTGTCCACGGTGAAGTAGCGCCATAGTGATGACCCATATGAACATGGCACCCTCACACCCATTATAACTTCCTTTGCCAAAGAAAGATCATCATTTTTAAAAATCCATGGGACATCACCTTCTTTGAAATACAATGAATTAGAGGGACCAACGTCTTCCTCTGATCTTGTACTTTCTAATCATCTTTGCCAATGTTTCTTTTTAGTTTCTGAAGTAATAAGATCTTTCCTAACAACCAATGTGTCACTTTTCTTCGATGATATGTGTCTCCATTAATAAGATGTAATTTTTTTAAATATATGCATGGGATATAATAAGTGAGTAATCTTAAGATGCTCCCAATATGGGAGGTTATAATTGATACATTTCCTTTTAATCCAATGGGAAATTTCTCAACATAGGTGTCAAAGAATTCTGGATCATCGAAAATAGGCTCCCCATTTGAATCGAACATTTCTATGAACTCTTTCTCCTTCTCTCTCTCATATGCTCTAAACCATTCAGATGGTGTTATTATTGAAGGCCTTAGGGTTCTCTCTTGTTTACCATTTAAAGCGAATGTTGCTATTCTGTAAGGGTGTTCTTATAGGAGGAATACCCTAGAGCAGTCATACACTAGCTTTCGTAGGTTGTTGGACCATCTAGCATTCAGAGAAGGTCCACAAAATTTAGATCCAAAATACCCGTTTGTTAGAAGACCTGCGAGATTATTGTATACAATTTATATGCATGGCACATTAAAGAATATCATGAAGATCAGAAAAATTACAACGAATTAAATAACTAATATGTGAAATAATATTGTTACATATATAAAAAAATCAATAAACATGTAATTTACTAGAGAAAACTCCTAAGCCTGGATAATCATGTGTCGTGTAAGAACATATGCCATACAATGTAAAACTCCTCTCTGCTATGATGGGTCTTGATACATCGTATACATTTATCCCATCCCATAATTACTTCAATTCATCTACCAGTGGTTGTAAGTAGACATCCATATTCTTCACTTGTCTTCTACCAGGGATTATGAGAGCCAACATAAGATGTCCATTCTTCACGGAGAACCATGGGGGGATATTATTATTGATCACTAATACAAGCCAAATAGAATAGTTGGTGTTCTAGAGGGAATATGGGTTGACACCATCCATGGCTATGCTGAGTCGTAGACTTCACACTTCATCCTTGAATTTTTCGGCCATGTATCCCTTATATGCTTCATGGCTATTGAATCAGTTGGGATTCGCATAACTTCCAACTCACTTCTATGTGAGGCATGCCATCCCTACAACATAGCTAATTCTTTGCAACAAAAGAGCCTTTGAATCCTTGGGATTATAGGCATGTGCCTCAATATCTTAAAAGGAGGACCATGTGTTTTACCCTTCTTTTTTGATTTATCATACCTGTCATGCCCACATTTCAAACATATATCTTTTCCTTCATATTCACCTCTATATATAATACAATCATTTGGACATGCATGATATGATATGTACTCAAAACCCAACAGTTTCAACAATTTCTTTGCCTCTTCGCAACTATTGGGCAAGACATTATCACTTGGAAGAACCTTATCTTTGAATAACATGTAGTTGGTGATCATGGAAAATACTAAATGTACATTAATGTCGATATAATTATTAATGTTCATAAAATTGACCATTTCTAATGTTCATTGTGTGATTATATTTCTCAAAATTTATAAGGGAGGAATTTATGGTAACTTACCTCAAAATTTCCGAGAAACATGCATTCAACAAGCCAAACTTTTCTTTGAAGTTGTACAGTAACATTGTTGTCTCCAACTGGGTATACTTTGACTGAGCGCGAGGTCCAAAGAGAGGGGTGGTGGAAGAAAATTTAAGGCTTTCGAAAAAGGTGTCAACGATATGAGCATCATCCCTTAGCTGATCATAATTTTGGAATACATCTAACAACATTGTCTCCATGGAAGTCGTAACCCTTAAGTAATTTTTCATACCAACCTCTATTTGATTGCCTCCATTGCCATCTTGTGAAGAACTACTATTGATGTAGTCATTCCTAATTGGTGAATCAGGACGTAGTGGGAATTGAATCGATGGTTGATTCAACCATTCTTGGTATCATTCCTCTCTGATTTTTTCTCTTAATTTAGCCTTCTCTCGATTTTACAATGTCATGGGGTCCAATGGAAGATGGTAGGTAGGTCGCTCATCATCACTTGAAACCTAATAATTTCAAAAATATATCTGAACATGATTAGTACAAAATCTATGATATCAATTAGGAAGAAAATTGACAATGCATGATTAATTGGTTTGATGTTGAAATAATTATACTAATATACAAAAAAATTATTATTACCATCATTGTCCCGGCTTGTGGCTAGAATATGCAATATTGTTACAATTGGTAGGGTGAAGCGGTTGTCCATTTTCATCTACCAGATGCGCCTTGCGGTATGCTGCTCCTGATAAGAGCTTTCAGTGTTTTGGAATTGTTTAAATATTTTGTGCATCTAAACTCGATTTTGAATCTGCATGAACCTGTAATAGGGCACCGATGCGCTATTTCATTATAGTGCACCGCACACGTACTATTTGGCAAAAACAATTTTTTATTTTATGTGTTAAATGGTGCACCATTTCACATATAATGCACTGGGTCTCCTTGTTGATAGAGAGCACCGTATGGTGGTCCCCTGTTTGCATGGTGTGTTTATAAGAATAGGCCACACTGCCCCCTCCACGACACCATATGCTACAAAAACTAACACTAGAGGATTTTTATTAATTTGTCTGTGTTAATCGGTGCGTTCGTTAACATATAATGCATCGGTGCTTCTTGTTGGCATAGAGAACTGTACGGTGTTTTATACTATTTTGGTGGTGAGTTTATAAGAACATGATGCACCGATGTCAGTGTGTACAACATTAAAGGTGCACCGGTTTCTTTATATTTGTTTTTTACCTGAAAATTTGATGATTTATTTATAAAATATATTAATGAATGCTATGGTACATGTTTCATATTGATAAATAAATTGATGACAAGAGATCAAGTGACAAAAATACTGATAGCACATCAAGAGAAGCAAAAAAGGCAAGTTCTTTGTAGACTCTTTACAAAAAATATTATGTTTGAACTATATGTAAGTTTAACTAATATGTATTGTTTAATGTGTATCATGCAGATCCAAAAAATGACGAAGCTCGATAAGATTATTTCTAATCTAGGGCCAAAAAAGCGTAAAATCTTTATGGAAAAATTGCAAAAGGATGAATCAGGTGAATGAAAAAATATTATCAATCCAATATGAGTTTCTTTTTTTATTTTTCATTAATAATATATTTAAAATTATTAGATAACATGTTTCAAACAATCTATTAATTCACATATGTTTAATGTTCTACAGGGACCAACAAATCAGAAAAGGAATGTTGTTCTAAGAAAAGAAAAAAAATAGAACATGCAAATGAAAATGAATTGCTCCTTAGCTCAGCTGGAGTGGTGTTGGAGGTTAACGAAAGGGGTAAAACTTTTAAAAAAGTTTGAGGGATCTAGTGGAACGAATGTATAGACGTTATTTCCACTTACAATACAAAAATCAACCCAATGATTCCAAGAACCAAATTTTATCTAAACTACAGGAAGAGTTTCTATAGAATTGGTTAATGAGACATGTCAGAATTCAAATAGCAAAAACATACAACAACAAAAAATAAGGAATGAAAAAGTAATATTCCTTTAAAAGTTTATCTATAATTATTTATAAATATCACTTTTGTTATATTTACTTTTCATATATTAATACAAAAATTAAATAGTTTATTGTAATGTTACATTTTCAGGAAGATTATGAAAATTTCAAAAGATGAATGAGCTGATATCAGAAATATGCCAGTAGGAATTTCCAAAAAGGTGTACAAGGAGATGGTAAAAGAAATGGACAAAATTTCATCGTGGGAGGAGCCATCTCAATAGCAACGTTCTTCAAATGTAATATGTAATCATTGAATTTTTTGATTAGGTACAATAAATAAACAATTTAGCATTAAATATTAATTTTCAAGTAATTTCTTGTCGAAAAGAAAAGAAAATGGAACCCATTCAGCACATAAAACAGGATGACAAGGAAGAAAAGGGTTGATATCTAACTTTGTGAGGAATTGTTACTTCCTTATAAAAACTTAAATAGATTTAATTTTTGTATATTTTAAGTTGTTTTACAACAATCATCATTGAATGTCTTCAAATAGGTGCAAACATACAAATAAGAACCATCAGACGAATTGATTAACATTGGGTTAAATATGGGTTATGAGTATATGTTGGCACATTAGAAATTAATTGTGGAATTTGTAAGCATCTATCGATCTTGTTTTACTTAGCCCCATCTATAATTAATAGAACAACAAAATCTTTTATATTAAATATTCATTTGTTATGGGGTATAAGACTTGCAGGAAACAAAGTATGGAACTTCACCAACGGACGAAATCTGGAAAGATGGCATGAAATTTGGCTTTGAAAGAATTTGTATAGTTCATGAGTCGACTGTTGCTATGGTACGCCATTTCTTTTCAATTTACATTGATGTACATTATTTAATATTGAAATTTTCATTAGTCTCATATACACTCATTACAATTTATTTTTATGTTTGTAGATGGAAGGCGAAGAAAAAGAAAAAATGAACATTGTGTGTTGGAAATATTGTCATTGATGGAAAAGGAGCACAAAGGAGTAGCACCTGAACTATCATTAAGGCAAAGGAGCAGAGAAGAACCAGCAATAAGGAAAAGGAGCAGATCAGGCAACAATGCCATAATAAAGCATAAAAGACAGGAAGAGGAGAGAGGCAAGGAGCAACATTAGACTATGAGCAAAGGCACCAAAGGCAATAGAGAAGCAGAAAAAGCAGAGAGGCAACGAATGTAGAGAGCCATCGAATGTAGAGTGGTAGCGAATGAAGCAGAGACAGCAGAGAGGAAGTGAATTGCTTTAGTGCACAGTAGAAGGCAATCGGATTTTCTAGACATGGCGAGGACCAGAGATCTTACACATGGAAAAATAAGGAAGAGGCCAATTAAAAAAATATGATTAAGCCAAGAGAGAGAGGCAAGAGCCTAGAGATAGAGAGGGCTTTAATCAGTATGAAAAGATGTTTATCGAGTGTGATAACTCAGGATGAGATTCAATAACAAAGACGAGCTCAGGAACAAGCTCAGGAGGAACAACATGGAGAAACCAGAGTTATAGAGCGGGATAGTGTAAACAAATGAAAAATTGACTAAGGCTGAGAATATGAAGAATTCCAAGGGAGGCGAACGGACGGTCAGGATTAGATCGCAAAAGTGAAGGCAAGAGATGGATGGTGGAGATAGAATCACTTCGGGAGTGATTTCGCAAATTGCAATATTTAAGAGTTTAGCATTAACGCTGTCATAGGGAAAGTTAATTTATGTGCGATACGAAGCGGAGAAGGGACACGTGCTGGCACGACGCAATATCGGACATCGCACGAAATAGAGGTAACCACTAATTTAAAAAATTATAAGTTGTGACCTATGAAGTACGCGAAGTGACGTAAAGATGATGTGGCAATGACATAAAGATGACATGGTAATGACGTGGAAATGACGTGGCAGATTACATGACCCTGACCCCACAGATCGCAGGAATTTATGATGATGTGGCAAGGTGATGTGGTGGTGACATGGCAGGGTGATGTGGCATGATGACGTGGACCTCACGTGCATACCGCACATCGCAGCGCTTAAGGGATAGCAGGAAGGCAACCGCAAGTTAAGTTAAATTTTTGTGATGCGAAATGGAGGGACACGTGTCGACCTTGCACAACATCACATCCTGCAAGAAATATTGTTTAAATTCAAGACATCAAAAGGTATGTTGTTTTATTTGCGATGTGGTAAGGACCAAGCGACGCATGATGTGATGAAGGGAGTCCATGTGGTAGCACCGCGCATGTGCACAGATCGCAGATCGCATGGTTTATGGTTTATTGCTATTTGTAGAGTGGGAAACCTGCGGGCAAGTGTTTGCGATCAACTATGATTGGTTCAAGGTACTATGGGACCCGATAGCCCTATTCCGTGTATGTTATATACGTGTTGTTTGATTGCTCAAAGTATGTATGTTAATACACGTAGTTGATTGCTAAACGTATGTATGTTATATATGTGTTGTTTGATCGATAAACGTATGTATGTTGATAAAACTCAGACTTGTAATACTTTGCTGTGTTAAAAGGGAGTTTTATGTGAACCATACCCTACAGGTCACAAAGAAATGATCTGAACACAAATCAAAGGACCAGGGGCTCGAGAAGAATAGTGTTGCGGCACTAAAGCAAACGAAAAGGTTGAATGTGGAAGAAGAGTCAGGATAAAAGGGGCAGTTATGCAGAAAAGTTGGAATATAACGACAGAAATAGAAAGGACAAAAGGACAGCAAGCAAAAGAGGACAAATGCACAACAAAGCGAAGAAATTGAAAGGGCTGAGTAAAATAATTAATTGTAACTGTAAATGTATTATTTATTTTATGTTGTTTGTGATGCAAACTCAAGTCTCCATAGGCAAAGAAAAACTCCAATTAAATACTGAAATGGGTATATAGAGTTGTAACATCCTAAAATGCTGAGCGAGGAAATGAGAAGGTGGAAGGTAAAGACTCATACCTGTTCATTTCATATTCCCATATGGAATGCAAATACCTATGAAGTGATCTCTATAAATGATGTTATTGTTATATGCATAAAGAGGTTAGAGAGTGGAAGAATAAGAGAGAGTAGAGAGAGAAGTTGTGAAGATCTAAAGATGATATAAAGAAGATTTGAAGGTTGGAAGGACAACAATGAAGATGGAGGAAAATAGAGTTGATATCCAGGTGAATCAACATATGATTTTATTGTAGTGTAAGGGAGTTGGTGCTTCCATATCAAGTTGTAGCTTTATATATGTCCAGTTGTAGCTGGTTGAGGTAGGAGCCTCCTATGGGTTTTAGCCTACAGAAAATACATAGGAGTTGGTGCTTCCATTTCAAGTTGTAGCTTGATACATGTCTAGTTGGAGTTGGTTGAGGTAGGAGCCTCCTGTGGGTTGTAGCCTACAGAAAATACATGGGAGTTGGTGCTTCCATTTCAAGTTGTAGCTTGATAGATGTCCAGTTGGAGCTGGTTGATGTAGGAGCCTCCTGTGGGTTGTAGCTTGCATAAAATAGATGGGATTTGGAGCTTCCTTGCAAGTTGTATCTTGCAGAATTTGAGGTAGTAGCCTCCTGTAGGTTGGAGCCTACAGAAAATCAGTCGTGAGAGGGAGTTGGAGCTTGCCTTTGCATCACAACAATAATAAGATGTGCTTTTCTCCCTTATGGGTTTCCACTAATATCTTTCGTCTATGTGCGTGATTATTATGTTTTGATATTATGTATTTACTCTGCTTAATACCTGCTGCTCACTTATTAAGGTTGTTGTTCCATTATACATTAAGTTGATAATGAAATGAAGGTGTAAATAAGTGTAAAAGAAAGTTTTAAAAGACCATGAATGCATTAAACTGATTCACCCCCCCTCTCAGTTTAACTGAGGGTTCAACAATTGGTATCAGAGCCGGTTCCTCTAGTGTAAGCCTAATATCTTGAAGGAGATCTTGTTGAGTAATGGACTATCAAAATGTACCCGTGTTAAATACAACAAACTTTCCTGAATGGAGAGATAAGGTTAAAATAGATTTAATTGTATGAACCTGAGGTATGGAAGCTTATATGTAATTGTTACTCCAAAAACTCTCCCTCTTTGCAAGAACAACAGTGGAATGC
Source organism: Pinus albicaulis (assembly GCA_034641835.2). NCBI lineage: Eukaryota > Viridiplantae > Streptophyta > Pinopsida > Pinales > Pinaceae > Pinus > Pinus albicaulis. The sequence goes on along the minus strand of CM076584.1, from coordinate 957,096,471 downwards.
CAAGGCAAAATTTGTGATATATAACAACCTTCATAACAAGGATCTTGATTTAATAATGGATTTAACCTCTGCAAAGGGAATCTGGAATAGATTGCATCTCATGCATGAAGGAGACACTAGTGGATGCATTATCAAGAAGGAGAAGATAAACCATAAGAAGAAGAAAAATTCCTTTCAAAAGGAAAAAGGTCAATCAAATGAGATACCTACTAGGGTGAATGGATGTGAGTACCATGAAGAAATTATAGCTAAGGAAAAAGGAAAACTTGACACAACCTTTACTGAAGTATAAATATTGAAGAATGAAAACAAAAACCTTAAGGCATTGGTGAAAATATGTGATGAGAGAGAATATGAAGATAAGGAAGAAATTGTTGGCCTGAAGGCACAACTTGAAGAAGAAAGGAAAGTATAAGACATTCTACTACAGCAAATAAGAGAGAAAAGTATGGAATGTGGAAGATTGGAGGAAGAGGTGGTAAGCCCAAGGATGAAATCAGAGAAGGCCCAAATTGAACTAATTATGAATATTCCACAAATGAAATTTACAGACAATTGGACTAGATTCTAAATGCTCAAAGGTCTCCTCTCATAAAAGCTGGGATAGGCTATGAAGGAGAAACTAGTAAGTCAAAGGTAGAATATAACAATAATATCATTTTTGTAAAAGTTGTAAAGGAAAATGAAGAAGCTCGAAATATTCCTATAGAAGTAGAAGCCAACAAGAACATTATTTATACAGAAACTAACGAAAACAAGCAGCAACATGAAAGGACATAGAATGAGAGGAAGAAGCAGTCAGCTGAAAAAGGCCCATACACTCCTTAATATGAATTGAATGAATTTAGAAGCTGTCAAAGGAGGTTTTTTCCTCCCATTATAAGTATCACTTGTTTTTCCTGTCACAAACCTGGACATATTGCAACATAATGTAAGACAAATCAAATCTAGTCCAACGAGCAAAGGATACAGAAAATGAAAAGACTACCTCAAGCAAACAAATGGAGAGGACAACCTTTCACTAGGTACACTAATCGATTCCATGGCTATTGTTTTTCATGCAATAAATTTGGACATAAGTCTGTTGAATGTAAATTGTGTTAAAAAAGGGGAACAAAATGTCGTACATCAGCTCAACCTTTCTTAGGTAAAATAAGATGTTATTCATGCCACAAGCTTAGGCACAAAGAAAAATATTGTAAGCTTCCATATACATTAAAGAACTCTAAATAGATGATGGAATCTAATCAAATCAGAGAAAATTGTGAGTCAAAAAGAAGTGTAGAAATTATGAAGAACCCCAATAAATTATGGAAGGAAAAGAGAAAGGGGGACCCTGTTATCTCAATAACATAATGAATCCATCATAGTCTCGGGGGGAGCTGCTCTAGGAAGTAACACAAATATCCAGCCAGGTATATATAAGAAGCAACATCCCCGGGGGAGAGCAGTTCATAATTAGTCCCCATAAAAGTAGTTGAAGAAGAGCTCCTTGGAATATGAACAACTAAAAGTTCAGGAAGGGAAAGGACAATTCCTTGGACAAAGAACTACAAAGGAAGAAGGATACCTGAAGTATTCAATAGCCAATAGGTTGATGGAAGGAGAGAAGGAAGCAAGCATCTATGGTGGTAGAGGGAACATCAGCGATGAACATGTAAGCTAAGAAGAAAACAACACACTAAGTGATGAATGGTTAAAATCACAAAAAATATGTTGAAGCTTTAGAACTGGAAAGATCCATAGAGGATGATCACACTGTGCATCACCCTACAAGAGTTACCAATGAAAAAAATTTAAGAAGGATGAGTAAGAGAAATGTTTATCATCATTATATCATTACATCATTCATCTATAGAAGGTCCCCTTGGAGTAAAGCAGTTAACTGAGTGATAAAACTATGAGTGGTCTGCCCTTTTAGATTCCTAGTAAAGAAATTGAAGATGTCTTCCCGAAGATCATTATGTTAGAACAATTGAACTATATATAAGCAAAAATGATTATGGAGCAGTCCTAGAAAGGAATATGTAGTGACGTTATTTTAAAGCAGAATGACAGAATAAGAAAAATGTTAATGATAACAAGATCAGATTCATTATATTGATGATTTCTGTTGAAAATGGTGGAGAGATCAATAGCAGAAACTATGAAGGTTGTCTTAACTATGGGTGCATGTGCGAGCTGAAGTGAAATTACTGCTTGGTTTATCAAAGTAGTATCAATTGGTATTTGGAACAAGAAGCCTACCTATCAGCAGAATACCAAGTCATCAGTGGAGAAGTGGTATGGTACAGGTCCTCAAGACCAGAATATTATGGCCGAAGTACATCAAGGTAGTATTCCCAGCGTTATCTACATTATTAAAGCATGAAAAGGTTAATAAAAATGCTAAATAATCATTATCTTGTTTACACTTGAAGTATTATATTGAGCATTGAAGCAATATCTATTTCTACATATAACTGCATGCCTTCGTCAAGTCAGTAAAAATATATCTTCAAGGCCTTTGTCTTAAGATCATTCATGAAATTGTGTGAATTCTGTTTGCTGAGATTTCAATTAAACAACTTGAAGATTCTTTCGCTGAAGATCATCATGATAGAACAATTAAATTATTTGAAGTATGAAGGACTAGTTGTGTTAATCTTACATTTGAAGCTCAGGGGTTTGTTATTGATTCATCTAAAGCCTCCTTTAGTGGAAAATAATTGTTGGTATGTCACCATTGAAGAGAGGTTGATCATTGACATACATACCCCCTTATGTCATAAATAAAATTGCATAGTTGATAATTCTGACTGACTAATACATTGAATGTATCTAGCGTCAAGGGTTAGTTATGAAAGTACACTATACAAGTACTAAAGTCATTTTGTCTCTCAGATTGAGAGATACTATCTAATATTACAATAAGTTGTAAGTTCTAGTTTGATTCATTGATCACATCATTATCAAGGGTCTTTTGGCTGTTAGTGTAATATCCCTGTCAGCAGTCCAACACATATCATCACCAATAGGCAGTAAAGATGAACCTCAACTATAAAATATATATCGGCATCATCATATTTGAATAGATGTGTCCTACATATATGTATCTCAGATGAAGGTCATGATATGGACTGAATTATATTTGGAGAAGACTTGATATGTCATATGGAGCATTCTCATTATTTTAGTATTATTCCAATGATGCATCTTTGATTATATAAGTTTGTTCTATGAAGTGTCCTTATCATCACTTTCAGCTTTATACAAAGGCAATAATTTTATGCTTTGGGATGGTATCAGCTTAATGTGTATATACATACAAGTTCAATGATTCTCAAAAGTGTTCTCCCAACAACTCTTGTACACTAGTATGGAGCAACAAGGTATAAAGTTAGAAGAAGAAGGCCTAAACACGACTCAGAGAGAGGAAATGCAACCCTTTTCCATTGATGTCAAAGGAGGAGGAAAAGTAAGCGGAAGAAGAAATGCTCTTCTGAAAAGAAAGTAGAGGAGGAAATACAAGACACTTCTCAGAATGAAAGGGGGTGGAAGTCCTAGAGGAATTATTGGAGTATTTCCATCAATGCCAAAGGGGGAGACTGTTGAAAATATTGTAACTGATGGAAAAGGAGAAGAATGGAGAAACACCTGAATGATCATTAAGGCAAAAGAGAAAAGAAGAATAAAAAATAAGGAAAAGGAGCAGATCAGGAAAAAATGCAGTAAGAAATCATAAAAGAGAGGCAAAGGAGAAGGATTAGACTATGATCAAAGGAACCAAAAGTAGCAAGGCAACAGAGAAGAAGAAAAAGTAGAGACGCAGTAAATGTAGCAGAGGCTGCGAATGCAACTAATAAGGCACCAAAGGCAGCAAGGAAACAGAGGGATCAAAGAAAAAGAGACAGCAGGGGCAACGAATGCAGCAGAGGCAACGAATGTAGAAGAGGTAGCAAATGAAGTAGAGATAACAGAGAGGAAGCGAATTTTTTCAGTGCACAGTAGAAGGCAATCGGATTTTTTAGACACAGCGAGGACCGGAGATCTTACACATAGTAGAAGCAGGAAGAGGCTAGAGCCAAGAGGAAGAGGCCAATTAAACAAAGATTATTAAGCAAAGAGAGAGAGGTGAGATCCTAGAGACAGAGATGGATTTAATCAATATGAAAAGAAGTATGTCGAGTGTGATAACTCCGGATGAGATTCAATAACAAAGACAAGCTGAGGAACAAGATCAAGAGCAACAATGTGGAGAAACCAGAGTTACAGAACGGGACAGTGTAAACAAACAAAAAATTGACTAAGGCAGAGAATTTGAAGAATTCCAAGTGAGGCGAATGGACGGTCAGGATTAGATAGCAAAAGTGAAGGCGAGAGATGAATGGTGGAGATCGAATCGCTTCAGGAGCGGTTTCGCAAATCACAACATTTAAGAGTTTAGCGTTAAGGGCATCTCAAGGAAAGTTAAGTTGTGTGCGATGCGAAGTGGAGAAGGGACACGTGTTGGCACAGTGCAATATCACAGATCGCACAAAATAGAGGTAAACACTAAGTTAAAAGGTTATAAGTTGTGAACTGTGAAGTACGGAAATGACGTAAAGATGACATGGTAGTGACGTAAATATGACGTGGCAATGATGTGGCAGTGACGTGGCAAGCTGATGTGGAAGATGACGTGGCCCTAACGCCATAGATCGTAGGAATTTTTGATGACGTGGCAATGTGAAGTGGCGGTGACATGGCAGGGTGACGTGGCATGATGACATGGACGTTGCCTGCATACCGCACATCGTAGCGCTTTAGGGATAGCAGGAAGGCGACTGCAAGTTAAGTTAAAATTTTGCGATACGAAATGGAGGGACACATGTTGACCTTCTGCAACATCACATCCCGCAAGAAATAGCGTTTCACTTCAAGGTATGTTTTTTTGGTTGTGATGCGGTAAGGTTCAAGCCACGCAATGCAATGAAGGGAGTCCACGTGGCAGCACCGAGCACGAGCGCAGATCACAAATCACATGGTTTATGGTTTATCTCTATTTGTAGAGTGGGAAACCTATGGGAAAGTGTTTGTTATGAATTGTGATTGTTTCAAGGTACTATGGGACCCGATAGCCCTATTACATGTATGTTTATATACGCGTTGTTTTATTGCTCAAAGTATGTATTGTAATATGCGCGGTTGATTGCTAAACATATGTATGTTATATATGGATTGTTTGATCGATAAATGTATGTATGTTGATAAAACTCGGATTTGTAATACTCTACTGTGATAAAAGGGAGATTTATGTGGGCCATACCCCACAGGTCACAAAGACCAGTGGCTCGGGAAGAACAATTTTGTGGCAGTAAAGAAACTGAAAAGGCTGAACGCAGAAGAAGAGTTAGGCTAAAAGGGGCAGTTATGCAGCAGAGCTGGAATATAACGGTAGAAATAGGAAAGAAAAAATGACAATAAGAAGAAGAGGACAAACGAACAACATAGCTAAGAAATTGAAAGGGCTCGGTAAAATAATTGATTGTAACTGTAAATGTATTATTTATTTTATATTGTTTGTGATGCAAAGGCAAGTCTCCATAGGAAAATAAAAACTCCAATTAAATACTGAAATGAGTATATAGAGTTGTAACATCCTGAAATGTTGAGCGAGGAAATGAGAAGGTGGAAGAAAAAGAGTCATACGTGTTCATTTCATATTCCCATATGGAATGCAAACAACTATGAAGTGATCTCTATAAATGATGTTATTGTGATACGCATAAAGAGGTTAGAGAGTGGAAGAATAAGAGAGAGCATATAGAGAAGTTGTGAAGATCTAGAGATGATATAAAGTAGATTTGAAGGCTGGAAGGACAACAGTGAAGATGGAGGAAAACAAAGCTAATATCCAGGTAAATCAGCATATGATTTTATTATAGTGTAAGGGAGTTGGTGCTTCCATATCAAGTTGTAGCTTGATATATGTCCAGTTGTAGTTGGTTGAAGTAGGAGCCTCCTGTGGGTTGTAGCCTACAAAAAATACATGGGAGTTGGTGCTTCCATTTCAAGTTGTAGCTTGATAGATGTCCAGTTGGAGTTGGTTGAGGTAGGAGCCTCCTGTGGGTTGTAGCCTACAGAAAATACATGGGAGTTGGTGCTTCCATTTCAAGTTGTATATTGAGAGATGTCCAGTTGGAGCTGGTTGAGGTAGAAGCCTCCTGTGGGTTTTATCCTATAGAAAATAGATGGGAGTTGGAGCTTCCTTGCAAATTGTAGCTTGCATAATTTGAGGTAGTAGACTCCTATAGGTTGGAGCCTATAGAAAATCAGTGGTGAGAGGAAGTTGGAGCTTTCCTTTGCATCACAACAATAATAATGTGGTTTTCTCCCTTATGGGTTTCCACTTATATCTATTGTCTATGTGCGTGATGATTATGTGTTGATATTCTGTATTTACTCTGCTTAATACCTACTGGTCACTTATTAAGATTGTTGTTCCATTATACATTAAGTTGATCATGAAATGAATGTGTAAATAAGCATAAAAGAAAGTTTTAAAAGACCATGAATGCATTAAATTGATTCACCCCCCGCTCCCAGTTTAACTAAGGGTTCAAGACTGTGAACAAAAAATTCCTCAAAATAACCCAAGCCATGGAAGTAGCTCGAGCAGTGACAACAATTCAAGTGAATAATGATGATCATTATGCTTGGATATCAAAGCAACGTGTTGTATTTTTTGAAATATTTGTCTGTGAAATCAGACATTTATTTTAATGTAATGGACATAGTGTCCCAATTGAAAGACAAAGGGATACCAATAATTGTCCCATTTTGTATGACTAAGAGTGTCTTATATATATATATATATTTATTTATTTATTTATTCTATTGTGTTCTCCATTGTCGCTGTGAAATGTAACACTATTGATTAAATATATGGATGATTAAATATTATAATGAGAAGATGTGAAATCTAATGATATGATATAACAAATTAATCCAAACATCACATTCAAATGCACTAATAACAATTTAATTGATATGACTACTGTTATAAGATATGTTTCGTATTTTGATGAATAATGAATTTAAAAATATCACAACAATTATGGTATGATATAAGAAATTAATCTAAGCATCACATTCAAATGCACTAATAAAAATTTAATTGATATTAATACTGTTATAAGATATGTGTCGAATTTTGATGAATAATGAATTTTAAAAAATCACAATAATTGCACTGTCACAGGTCGATGTTTTTAAAAAATAAAAAAGGAACACCGGTGCATGTCAGTTACTGTACACCGGTTTGTTTGTATGGTAAAGTGCACCAGTGCATTTCTACGACCTATGGGCACCGCACAAATACCAATACCAATTATAAGTCCCAGTGCGTTTGTGCGATATTGGGCACCGGTGTGTTTATGTGAGACTATTGATTGGTGCGATTGTATGACCTATGGGCACCGCACAAATAGCAATATGAATTACAAAAATCAGTGAATTTGTGTCATACTATGCACCAATGTGTTTCTATAATACTATGAACCGATGCATTGATATGACCTATGGGCACCACACAAATCCCAATACCAGTTAGAATGGCCCAGTGCGTTGTATCACCTATAGTGTGCCCAATGTGGTTTTAGACCTTTACGACCCGATGCATGTAGCTTTGACCACCATGGGCCGACCGTTTGGATGACACGCACCAGGAGGTTTACTCTAAAATGCACTAGTTTTTTAATGCCTGAATAGCGCACCGATGAGAAAAACATCTGTAATAACGTTCGACGGCCCAGTTTTTTTAGTTGTGTTGAAATTTTGTTAGAAGCTCCGCCAAAACCTCCGTTACCAAAAATGGATGTTGTAGAAAAAATTTTATTGACAATTTTGCCCAATTTTATAGCACTAAAAACCTCCGTTATAACCTCCACTAGAGGGTCTATTCCTTGTAGTGTAGGTCCTTAATTACAACATCATGAGGTGAGAATTCTATAGTTTTCCCTTCACCTGAATGAGTTATTTGATAAACAGTTAGAAGGTTGCCGGATAAGGTAGGAACACATAATACATCATTAGAATGACCGTTATATAGATGAATAGTTCCAGACCCTACAATGCTGAGAGATCTATCATCACCAACATAAATATTTTTGGTGCTACAATAATTTACAGAAGAAAACATGAATTTATTTTTTTCCATGTGGTAAGAGGCTCCAAAATCAATGATCCACTCATGATAATGAGAAGACGAAGATACATTCAATGCATAACCATATCTTGATGCTTGACAACCCCATGGAAAAAGTGCCATTCCTGAAGATGAAGTTGAAGACTTGTCCAAATGGATGTTTTAATTCTTCATTGTTGCTTCCAAGGCTTCCATCTTCTTAAAACATTTTGACTCTACGTGGCCATCACGATTACAAAATTTGCAATGTCTATATGTCTTATTCCCTTTGTTTTTAGTTGCCTTATCATTATGTCGAGTCGCTTTTTTCAGTTTGCGGCTGAAATTGCTTGAGACCCTTGTTTGGCTTACGACCATTCTTTTTAGGATCCTGCTTCTTAGGATTATTTGGATATGGTTGCTACTGGTTTTCTAAGGCTTTCTTAGAAGAGTTTCCAGTATCAATAAGACCAAGGTGTAAGATTTTTTCTTGTTCTCTTATCAGAGAATCGCAAAATTCATCAAAAGAGGAGGACTTGTAGGTTGTCCCTTGAGAAATGAAGGTTTCTCTAGTGGAATGGAAGGTGGAAAAAAATATAGAGTATGCAATGCCTAGCTTAGCAAGAATGGAATAGATAATACTATCGTCTTATTTTTCTACTTTACAACTTTCTAAAAGAAGTCTAAGGGTCTTGAATTTGCACAAAAAATATTCAATAGAGGAGAAATTATTGGGGTCCAAAGTAAGCAACTCATTTTCAATTTGGTGGGCTCTGATTTCATTTTGAATGCCAAAAACAATATTTATTTTTTTCATAGCTGCATGACGGGAGTCAATTTCTTGGATATGAAATCTAAGATCTTGAGAAATGGACATTTCTATCAACCCTCGTCCTTGATCTTGTTTATTTTTCCATTTATCCTTTTCATATTCATCGGAAAGTTTAGATTCTTGTCCTCTGACTACTCTATAAAGCCCTTTACTTCTAAGTAAGTCTACCATGTACCATAGCCATTGGAAATAATTGGTGTTGTTAAGAATAACCAGGCATGAAATTTCAATTTTAAAAAGTTAAGATGAAAATATTGAAACTAACTGCTCCAATGGAAATATTTTGAAAAATTATGTCGGTTAAAAAAATGGTTATCAAAATGGCTTCCAGATGAAGAAGTTATGCCATTTTGAAGAAACATTGGAGTAGATGGCGAGTAGTTGCGTGTTAGGTTGAAAGTTGATGATGAAGTTGTACTTTAAAAAAAAATCCCCCCCTTTTCCAAACTTAATATAATAAGATCACTTTTTAAAAAAACTACTTTATGTGACCCACTTTTATAAATAAGTGAGAGACACTTTTACAATGTTAATTTTACATGTGCTTTTAAATAAGACCTTTTTTTTTTTTCGTAAAACAACTTGCCAATTTTTTTTAAAGAAAAAGTAATTTGACAAAACGATTTTCCGAAAAATAAGCTTGAAAAAGTGACTTGAACCCAAGATCTCTATTCTCATAAAGTAACTTTAAATCAAGTGAGCCACTAAAAGGATTATGTAATTGTTTGAAAAGAGTAAGGTTTTTTTTTTCTCTTCGGTGTGCATGTTTTTTTCATCCATATCTAAAATGTCATAACTTGGGTAACGAGAAACCTTTTCGCATGACACGAAATGGGTTGATCACTTTAACAGAGGATTCGTACATAACAAAGCAGTTCTCTCGGCTTGAAAGTGGTCAGAAACAATATATCTAGAAAACGATAGTCACATGCAGTCAAATCGGCTTTTGATTTGGATCAACAATGGATGCGACCCTCAAAACAGCTCTGATACCATGTAGGAATTTACAGGGTAAGTTATTTAGATCAAACACCAAAGGTCAGGGCTCAAAAAAAGGTCACATATCAATACACCAATATTTGACGTAGTTAAAACCCTCAAAGCGAGAAACAATCCATGGCCTGAGCCAATGCGGCCACTTTATGCAATTTATTAATATAAAGAAAAAAAATATACATAATTTTCACTCATAAACGGTCACCAGAAAAATGAACCTCCATGCTCTTTAAATAGAGATCATGGACCAATCAGGTGTTAAGCCACAGATCAAGTCTCGGTAATACCGAGGAGAGAATGAACCGTCAGATCACTACATATCGTGACTGTCAGATTATAAGTTACAAATGTACATAGTACAGATACACACTTTACCTAACTCTACGCTACGCCAAGTTATACTTAAATATTTCCTATCTGTCAAAATATCCTAACAAAATATAGTGAATTTTGATTCTACAGGGATCAATTCTTCTTCTTCAACCATATCTGAAATTTCTGCTCTAAAATTCATATCTAGACAATAAAAATTTGATTGAGTCATCAAGTTTGCTAATCCTTGTCCTTTCACCATTTTTTTGGGCATAACATCCAAATAATATTCCAGCAAAGTGGAAATCCACTTACTTCTATTGCCATCTGGATCAGCTTGGGTCAATATTTCTTTTACCACAGCATTAGAAACAAAAGCCACAATGTCAAAATGAACAACATAAACTCTGAAATCCATGAGTTCTTTTAGTACAGCATAATCTTGATTCTCCATAACATTTTACTTTAATTCTGAATTTCCAAGTGTCCTACTGAAAAAATAAATTGGTTGTTCATTACTTGTTGTTTCCTCTATAATAAAACTCCTACAATGGTATTCTCAGAAGCAAAAGTAAAAAAAAGAAATTATTTTGAGAAATCAAGATTTATGAGTATTGGAGCTTGAGTAAGAGCCTTTTTTATCTCTTCAAAAGAATGTTTTGCCTATTCTATCCATTTAATATCACAATATTTCCTAAGCATCTTGGATTGGATTTCCTTTCTTTTTCTAGGAAAATATATCTTCTGACTAGAATAAAAACTACTTGGATAAATCTTAATTCCATCTTTTGATATTATATGACCCAATAAATTTTGAGTTTTCAAAGAAAAAAATAATTTTGGTGGGATTTATAGAATACCAAATTTTCTACATTTTTCGAGAATCCTTTCCAAGTGCCTGAGATGCTCTTCTTCCTTATTTTAGAACGTAGTTATTTCATCCAAATAAACAACCACAGATCTGCCATTTTCTTCTGCAAATGCAATTTGCATTTCCCTCTAAAATGTTTCTCCTGCATTCATGAGTCCAAAGGGCATCTTGGCATACATAAATGTTCCCCATGGTCTAGTGAAGGTTGTCTTCTCTTGGTCATCTGGATGTACTAAAATCTAGGTATAGCCTGAGAAGCCATCTAAAATTGACATCCTTTGAGATCCAACATTGTTTTGTAGTATTTGGTCCATCTTGGGAAGAGGATAGTTATCTTTAAGAGATGCCTTGTTCTAATTTATGAAATCAATGCATATCCTAATCTTCCCATTTTTCTTCCTTGCAGATACCAAGTTGGCTAGCCACTTGGAAAATATCAATGGAACAATTATCTTTTCTTCAACCAACTTCTTAATTTCCTTTTCAATCAATGGCATAACCAATGGTTTGATCCTCCTCAATTTTTGTTTGAAAGGATTTTCATTTTCTTTGATGGGTATTATAAGTTGAATGATACTATGATCATATTGCTTCAAATATTCATAACTCCATGCAAAAAAATCAATGTACCTCTTCATAAAATTAACATACCTTTGTTTTACTTTTGAAGAAAGGAACTTGGACAATTTGACCAACTTGGGATTTTCTGCAGTACCAAGATTACAACTTTCAACTTCGTCATCATCAGATTTCATATTAGGAATCTTAGCCACATCATTTTTATTAAACAACTTTTCAAGAGGGATTAATCCTTTAGGAATATAATCGATTTTCAGTTGTATGGCCTCTAAGTTAGCTTTCGTTTTAGCAAACGTATTTTTCTGGTCAACTTGGATGTTTTCAAACTCCTCCTTTAATTCCAGAAAATTTCTGACTTGATCACATTCAAACACTTGCCAATTTGTTATATTATCAGTAATGGCTGGTCTCTATTCCACAGAATTCTAATTTCTAGGCTTGATAGTGAAATTATGTTCTTCGAAATTTTCAAGAATTTTAAGGATCGGGTTTCTATATGGCCTCATTCTGACATCTTTAGTTTGATAAGTGAATTTTACTTATTTTATGACCAACTTAGAATCACCAAAAACTAAAAGTATCCTAGAACCTAAAATTTTCAACACTTATAGACCCAAAAACAGAGCCTCATATTCAACACTACAAGGAAAAGACCCTATGGCGGAGGTTATAAAGAAGGTTTTTAGTGTTATAAAATTGGCCAAAATTGTCAAAAAAACATATGCTACCATATTTGTTTCTGGTAACAGAGGTTTTGGTGGAGATTTTAATGGAAATTGAACACAACTAAAAAGAAAATGGGCGGTCAGAGGTTATTACAGATGTTTTTCCATCAGTGCTCTTATCAGGTTTGAACGCACCGGTGCGTATTGGTAGACAACGCACTAGGGCGGTATAAGGAGAATGCACCAGGCCGTTAAGGAAAACAATAGCACCGGGCCTGGTGTTGGTGATACAACACATGGGGCCATTCTAATTGGTCTTGGGATTTGAGCAGTGCCCATAGGTCGTATAAGCGCACCGGTGCATGTATCTTTATGAGGCATCGGTGCTCCGTATCACAGAAAGGAACTGAGATTTATAATTGGTATCGGTATTCATGTGGTGCACATGGCATCTACAAATGCACCGGTGCTTATAGATACATAAATGCCCCAGTGTGCAGTATCACACAAATGCACCGTTGTTTATAACTAGAATCAGTATTAGTGCGGTGCCCATAGAATCATAAATGCACCGGTGTGTATAGACACATAAACGAACTGGGTTTCATTTTGTTTTTTTAGAAACATCCACCTCTGACAGTCCAATTATTGTGATTGTTTTAAATTCATTATTCATCAAAGGTCAACACATCTTATAACAATATTCATATTAATTACATTTTTATTAAATTTGAATGTGTTGTTTGGATTAATTTGTTATATCATATCAGAATTATTGTGGTTTTTTAAAATTCATTATTCATCAAAAGTCGACACATATATATAATCTTATAACAATATTCATATGAATTAAATTTTTATTAGTGCATTTGAGAATGACAATGGAGAACGCAATAGAATAAATTAAAACAAATATTATGATTATATATATATATATATATATATATATATATATATATGAATAAGAAAGTCTTTATCATACAAAATGGGACAATTATTTGTATCTCTTCGTCTTTCAATTGGGACACTATGTCCATTACATTAAACAAAATGTCTAATTTCACAGACATATTTCAAAAAATAAAATGCCTTGATTTGATATCCAAATTACATAGTGATCATCATTCTTCGCTTCAATTGCTGTCACTGCCAAAGCTAATTCCATGACTTGGGTTATTTTCAGGAATGTTGTGTTCACGGCGTTGATTGTTTTCTTATTCTTAATTTTCCATCTACAAACATAAAAATAAACTGAAATGAGTGTATATACATTGGTGAGAATAATGAAAATTCCAATATTAAATAATATACATCAATGTAAATCGAAAAGAAAAATGACGTATCATAGCAACAATTGACTCATAAACTATACACATTCTTTCAAAACCATGTACCATGCCATATTTCAAAATTTCATCTGTTGGTGCAGTTCCATACTTTGTTTCCTACAATTTTTATACCCCATAAAAAATCATATATTTAATATAAAAGATATTTTTGTTCTATTAATTATAGATGGAGCTAATTAAAACGAGATCGATAGATGCTTAAAAATTCCACAAATAAATTTTGATATGCCAACATATACTCACAACCCATATTTAACCCAATTTCAATCAATTCATCTGATGATTCTTCTTTGTATGTTAGCACCTGTTTGAAGACATTCAATGATGATTTTTGTAAAACAACTTAAAAAATACAAAGATGAAATCTAGTTAAGTTGTTATAAGGAAGTAACAATTACTCGCAAACTTAGAGATCAACCATTTTCTTCCTTGCTATCTTGTTTTATGTGTTGAATGGGTTCCATTTTATTTTCTTTTCTGCAAGAAAATTCTTGAAAATTAATATTTAATGCTAAACTGTTTATTTATTGTACCTAATGATCGAAAAATTCAATGATTACGTATTACATTTGAAGCACGTTGTTCTATTCATTCCACTAGATCCCTCAAACATTTGTAAAAGTTTTTCCCCCTTTCGTTAACTTCCAGCATCACTCCAGATGAGCCAAGGAGCCATTCATTTTCATTTGCATGTTCTATTTTTCTTTTCTTTTCTTAGAACAACATTCCTTTTCTGAGTTGTTGGTCCCCTTAGAACATTAAACAGATGTGAATTAGTAGAGTGTTTTACACATGTTATCTAGTAAATTTAAGTATATTATTAATGATAATTAAAAAAAGAAACTCATATTGGATCGATAGTATTGTTTCATTCACCTGGTTCATCTTTTTTCAATTTTTCCATTAAACTTTTACGCTCTTCTGGTCGTAGATAAAAAATAATCATATCGAGCTTCATCATTTTGTGGCTCTGCATGATATACAGTAAACAATACATATTGGCTAAAGTTACATATAGTTCAAAAATAATATTTTTAATAAAGAATTTACGAAGAACTTGCCTTTTTTGCTTTTCTTGATGTGTTAAAAGTATTTTTGTTACTTGATATCTTGTCAGTCATTTCTTTATCAATCTGAAACTTGTATAATATCATTCGTTAATATATTTATAAATAAATTCTCAACTTTTCAGTTAGAAAATAACTCTCGATACACCGGTGCGCCTTTCATGAAATCTGCACCGCCGCCGGTGCATGGATATATTAACAACACACTGCCAAACAGTATAATACATCGTACGGTGCATTCGGTATTATAAATGCACCGAAAAAACAATGTAATAAACCTAATGGTGCGTGGGGTATTATAAACGCACTGCAAAAATAGTGTAATACACCGTACGGTGTTTTCCTAGTTAAAGAGAGCACCGGTGCCCTATTTCAGATTTGGCGCACGAATTTAAAAAAAAACAAATTCAATTTTTATGACACAGAACTTGCACGGTGAATTGTAATAATATAGAGCGCTAGTGCGGTGGAGTACGCAAGGGGCACCGATAAAGAAAAATCCATTTTTTCAAAAATTCACGCAATTGTCGAATGAATTGGGATCTGACTATGCAAGTCATCTCGTGGGTTGAACGTCAATCTAAAATGAAAAACCCTAATTCTGAAATCACAGAAACAGGGAGAAGAAAGGGAAAAAACAAACAAATAAAGGGTTCAGGATAAAAATGGATAAAACTGCAAGAAAAAATAAAAAATTGCAGAAAAAGTAAAAAAAAGAATTAAATTTAATCACGAAATGGTTTAAAATTCTATGATAAAGGACTTGAATCACTAGATTTTTGGTTTCTGATTGTCTAAATACTTCTGTTGGAATGTATTTCACCATCCACAGTGCTCTCGTGCTCTCTTGCTCCAAGTCTATCTCCTGCAAAAATCTGACTGAAATTTTTTAGAAAAAATAGTGAAATAATGAAAAGTCTTTAGTATTTAAAGAATTATTTTATCAAATTAGATTTTCAAAAATATTTTGCTGCCCGTTTTTCAAATTTCCGCTTTTTTTAACTTAAACAAGATAGAGTTGCATTTTTTTTTATTTGTTTTTTTTTATTATTTGCGTTTATTCGTTTTTGTTGCACGTAAATGTGAGGCACTGGTTCATTTTATTAATACTACGCACCTTGGCCTGTTAAGATAATAAGCGCACCGAAATTTTTAAATCTTTTTTTTTTTTGTATGTAAGATCATAAAAGATAATGATAATTATAAAGTACATGAATTTATTTTCATTATTTTCTAAACTTTATATATGTAAGATCATAAAAAATAATGATAATTATAAACTACATGAATTTATTTTCATTATTTTCTAAACTTTATATATGTAAGATCATAATAAAATAATGATAATTATAAAGTACATGAATTTATTTTAATTATTTTCTAAACTTTATGTTACAAAATTCGTGTTATTCTAGATTTGTTATTTTACAATTATTTGCAAATTTACAAATTTAAATGTTTTAATAAAATCATTTCACATTAATACAATTAAAATTTTCACATTAATAGAATTAAAATTTTACAAATTAATATTCTACATACAATTACATTAATTAAAATTACAATTAGAATTAGAATTAAAATTAGAATTACAATTTTACATTAATTTCACATACATGAATTACGATTATAATTACAATTACAATTTTAATTTTACATACAATTACATTTACAATTTTACATATAATTACATCTACAATTACAATTACAATTTTACAAATATTTTACAGACAATTCAATTAAAATTATAGTTACAAATACAATTACATTTACAATTTTACATAGAATTACATTTACAATTACAATTACAATTACAATTTTACAAATATTTTACATACAATTCAATTAAAATTACAGTTACAATTTGTGAAATTTACATACAATTAGAATCAGAATTACAATTTTACAATTTTTCATATTTACAATTACAATCATTTCACAATAAATTAAATATTACAATTAAAATGTTACATTAATAAATATTTTACATAATATTACACTTAAAATTGCAATTAGTACAATTACAAATACAATTTTACAATTTTAAATAGAATTTAAATTTAAATTACAATTACATTCATGACATAATATTTAATAAATATCATGGTCATTTAATAATATTTAATTAATTAATAAACATCATCACGATCATGATAACCATTGTACAAACATCATATTCGACTAATAAACACATTCAAATAACATCAAATTAACATTATATATTAACATCATCACAACACAAACATCAAATATACATCTCAATATAATGTCAAATAACTCATGCGCCTATCACATATACACATCTATCTGCAAGCTAAACATTAAATGAACATATCTAACATGACTAACAATATGCGCCACATCATGATGATCATCAACATGAAAATTAAGTATAACTGCAACATGAACATAAAATACATGGACCATATATATATATATATATAACTGAATAATGTTAAAAATATACAACTGTAATATAAATCATGTCATAGATCAAGCGCTGGTGGTAGTATAACAACATCAATAACACTAGTAGAAGTGGATGCGGCTTGCTTAGTAAAGCTGGGTGCAGCCTCGACAGTCGATGGTCGACTAGCCTACTCATGATCATGATGATCACTAGTACTGATGGATGCATCCATTGGTGGTAGTACAACATGATCAATATGAGGCGCAATAGTAGTGGAGGCGACCTTCTTAGTCAATAGTACTGCAGCCTCGGTGGTTGATGGTCCAGCCTGCTCATGATGATCGTGACTAGTACTCATGGTAGATGCTGCAGGCTGCTGACTGGATGTGGCCAATGGTCTAGCCTCATCTCCATGATGAATAGTTTCATATGCTGGCAGTGGAGCCTCATGCTGATCATCAGGCGCACAACAAGGTGAACGATCACGAGATGCATCTGAGTGGTTGCTGGCAGACTGTCCATCACGTGTCACAGCTCGACTATGCCTATAGATATGGACAATCCTCCTCAAACGCGTAACATCTGTGGTAGCTCCTACGACATGCCGCATCAGGCCGTACATGTCACGCGACATGCCTCTCCACATCAGTATCAATCTATCATCACCCTGTATCTCTTTGTAATGAGCGAGCCTGATGCCCTCATTTGAAATCAATCCACAGAGTTGGCTGCCCAAGTCCATTCGGTATCTAGTCTCTGGTCAACCATGTCTAGCAAAAGGCGGTACCGGTGCACCATGAGGCGGATGAGGATCAGCACGTCTCTCTGTTGCTCCACTAGCCTCATCCTGATCTGGCACATCAGCCATCTCCTAATCGTAATCATTAGGATCGACACCTGGATCATATGGTGGATCTGGCATCTCATTGCCATCAAAAGACCCAATATCTTCAAAATATATACAAGTACACAATAATAATTAGACAATTTCATTACATAATTTAATAAAAAAAAGTTAAAGAACATGTTAGAATAAATATAAATAAAACAGTAATATTCCTCTATCATCTGGCGGCTCATCAGGAGTGAAGAGGATGTTGGGATACCCTCGCCAATATAGTCCAGCATAAGGACATGGGACCATAATGAAGGGATGCAACCCGCCAACGCTGGCTAGTAAGTCCAGCGAATCATGTGATATCATCACTGGAAATATAGTGTCTCCCCTCTTGGGCATCATCTTCCCCCACATGTGCATCCGGGCCTGCAACATCGACCTACGAGGTTGTCGAACAAAACTAGGTCTCATCTCTGGAAACCTCTCAAAAAATAAACAAAACAGCTCTGAAGGAAAGGGGAAGTTGACCCTCCCTTGTGCATGAGCATGACATCTATCTAAGGTCATACAAAACTATCGCAAAAAAATGGCAGACCACCTGACAAGTTATGGCTGCTGTACTAAAGAATCAACATAATATAAAAGCGAGCAACTAATGCATTTCCTGTCACTGGTGTTGTGCAAAATGATCGAACCAATAATAGAGAGGCACTCCACGTCCTGTCTACCAAATGCACCTATACGTAACTGACCTCCAGGTACCTGAAACTCTGAAGGAGACAGTACATGTGATCCAATGTATCTCTGGGAGCTAACTAACTGACTCCCTGCTACACAACCAGGTGGCACGTCTGGGAATGAGGGAAAATCCACCACTCTCTTCAATAGTCCTATAATAAAATAAATGTCCTCCTTAGTGAGTCTGTACCACTAGTCAGGACCAACCTGAAAAGCCTGTCGGTGGGCATTCCACCTGCCGATAAGATGTCTCAAAAGAACACTATGGGCCTTTAGGCTGGAAATAGCCTCCTCATAGAACTTGAGGAGGCCTACCTGCTTAAGGATCTCCTAGGTATCTGCAGTAATAGGGCGAGGCATCCATCTCTCTCCCTCTCTCTCGCCTCCCATTGGTGAATCATATCATAATGTTCTACTTGTTGTTATTGTTGTTGCTCCTGTTCTCTCTAAATCATTACCATATTAAATATTTTTTTTTATTAAAACATAAATGTATTTATAATATACATATACAATTTTTTTTCAAAAAAAAAAACATACATACAAGTCAGTGCTCCATAAAAACAGTCACACACCAGTGCTGGGGCGTCCTAATATTTTAGCGCACCGTCCTCGGGGCCGCTAATGAAATGGCCTGCACCGGCTTCGGTGCCGATGTATATTTTTCAAGCACCACGGACTGTATATAATTCAAAATAGCGGTGCGCTGACTAAAATATACGCCCTAGCGTGTATAGTCATGTCAGCGCACCGACTTCATGACAATGACATAGTTGACGGTGCGGTCTTTTACTCGGCCGCACTGTTGACCCTCTCAGAATGAAAAATGTAGTGCACTAACATAAATCGGGGTGAAAAATACAGTCAACGCATCGCACTGTGATTTTCGGGGTCAACAGTGCACCTAGATAAATGAGCGCACCGCCTTTTTCCTTCTTATTTTTAATTTAAAATTATTTGGGGTGCTTCTAACACCGCCCCGAAAATGGTGCGTTTACCATTAGCACCAGTAGTGGTGCTGCCTGTAGATTTTATAGGTAGTACCACTACCGTTGCAAGCCGAACAACTCGAGCACACCAGGTGACAATTTTTTTTTTTTTAATGGTTATTTTTAATTTTAATTCAATATCTAATCCGGTAAAAGGCTTAATTATAGAAAAACTAGAAAAATACCTGTACATTTCGCAGTTAAGGAGGCATATTGGCTATAAAATTTGGAAAATAAATTTTTCCCACTGTTTTTCAAAATGCAAGCTACAGATTGGTTGGAATTGTAGAGCAGCAGTGTGTGCAATGGGTGCAATGAGAGCACTGATGGCAGGGCGGCTCAGAAATAAGGAAATAGCACCAGGGATTGAGAGATCTGGAGCACTGAGGAAAGTGAATAGTGAATTTTTTTTGGCGTAATTTTTTTTTTAACCTTGTTCCGGTGTGTGGGGTTTTATAAGCGCACTGGTGCGGTTAAATAAAACTGCACCGGGCGGTATCAATTTTGGCGCATTTTTTATAACGCGCCGGGGCATTGCCCTAACTGCGCACTGGGATGTTTCAGTTTCGGTGCGAAAATTTGATGATGCACCGAGGCGGCGTAATGGTAAAGCACCGGTGCGTAATAGTCGCAAAGCACCAATTTTTTGGCCTTAATTTTGTTTTTTTATATAACGCTATTCCAGTGCGGGCTGTTTTTGGCACACCGATGCTCTTAGAGAAGAACACACCAGTTCATTTCTATTTTGGCATGGTGTTTTATGATGCACCGGCGCGGAAGAGTATTGACGCCCCGATGCGTTACAGTAATTGGATGCCCCAGTGGTGTGTACTTCGCGCAAGTTGTCCGGTGTTTCAATGTTCGGTGCACACTGGTGCGTTCCATGGTATCATGCGTACCGGTAATTGATAGCTCAAGAGCACTTGAAAAATGAAAAATCTGGGTTTTTTGTCACTTAATTTAACCCTTTACTGGTGTGTGTTATTTATAGGTGCACCGATACTATTTGCTGCAAACGCACCAGTCGGTTTGTGTTTTGACGCGTTTTTTATGATGCACCAGTGCGGTTTTTGTCTACTGCACAGCGTGGTTTCGGTGTTGGTGTTGTGTTTTATAATACACTGGTGCAGATGAGTTGTGAGGCACCAGTACTTTATTATATTATGATGCACCAGGCGTGTGTGTATGGAGTGCACAGTGTCTGGTGTGCCAATGATTTTGGCCGCACTGGTGCTTTATTTTTTTGAGAGTACCGGGGCAAGTTTTAACGATAAGAGCACCGATAGGAAAACATGCAAAACCCTCTGCCCGCCAACCTCCTCTAGTAACCTCCACTAGAAATGGATGTATGGGATATTTTTCTTTGTTGTTCCTCAAAAACATCCGTTGGAGGGTCTTTTCCTTGTAGTGCAACCATGTTATTTGTACAATCAAAATTCATTTTGTAGGATAAAAAATTACTCTCATCCCTGTGGCTGATAATCCACATACCTGCACCAGCTCCCTCCCTTCCAGGAGCGCCATCAAAATCCATATGCCACCAACCCTTGTTATCAATCTCTTCAACTAGCTAATTTTCTGTTTGCTGATTTTTTTCTAGTTGCTAATTTTCTAATTCATTAGTGATTTCATTGAAAAGGATGGAGGATCCCAACTCAGTTTCCACTACATAGACTGGGAATTTTTGAGGTTTTTATTTTCTAATGACCATATATTCCATCCTATACACTATATACAACCTCCTTTTCTTGCCAAAGACTGGGATAGTGGCGTAAGTCATGTCCATTTGCATGGTTCCCTTGATTTTGGCAGCCCAAGACCTAGATAATAGCATGCCAAATTTTGGAGGGATATCAACCACCACTATGTCCATTAATATTGTCTTAGTAGGAACTTGATTCAAACCAACAACAACACCCTAATAAGACCAATATATTGAACTCTTTTTGAATAAAATGGAATTAATATTGACCATGATGACCTTAGGCATTAGGTTATGAGATGCCCCTGAATCTAGCATAACAGTATGTAAAGTCATGTCATGAATGTTTAGGCTCACATAGAAAGGCGGGACTTCCTCATTTTTCTCATCTTCTACTCTTGGCCCTAAGAAGATAATAGAATGATCTTCTTACAAATTTGGAATATCAGAGGGTCCCGGCTGAGTATTAAGCATCTTTAAAATTTGGCTTTTGTATTCAGTGACTTTTATGATCTCACCAAAAGGGACAACGATATTTCTTTGAAATTTCATTTTCTAAATTGAAAGCATGCTCTGTTTTTTCAATTTCTTTTCCAAGAGGGGTATATTTCTTCTGTTCAACAGCCTTTGGAGCATCCTTGTTAGGATTATTTTTATTGGCTACTATAGGAACATTTCTATTCCTATGGTTGTATTTTTTTTGCATTTAAAAAATAGCATTCTAATATCCTTCTAAGTAATCATATTGTTTTTAAGTTTCATTATTTTCTATGTCATGGTTAGATTCATCATGTTCCTCTTGTGTTAAGAACATCCCTGCTTCATATTCATCTAAAAAATGAATGATATCCTCTTGAGTTTCTGGTTTTGTTTCTTCTTCATCCACTAATTTTTGTTGAAAAGGAGGCCCGACCTATTGATCAAGTTGATTTCTATTATCTCTTGGTCTCTGCTGATTTTGAGGTCTTCTGTAGTGATGATTTATGATTTTTTTTTCTTGTTCTGTAGCAGGAGGAGGAATATTTCCAAGAACAAGCCTATCCATAAGCCTCTCCATAGGTTTCATCATCGTGTCATATTTCACATCCGATGATGTAGAGGGTTATTCTTCTTCTTTTCATATTCCTTTACCAATCTTAGACTTTTTCTCTGCACCATATTAACCTCAGCTTTCATAGCATCATTTTGTATATTAGCAAAAGTGGAAGATTCTCTCTCCCTCAGTAAATGGAAAAATCATAATCAAAAGCTTCAGCATAATGTAATTGGGCATCTCCTAGAGGAGATTTAATATGAGCAGGAATAGAATTGTAAACCTTATTGAATCTATGTTGAACCGAGTCATTACTAGCTTTCTTCTAGTTATTATATTCAGTCAAGGCTTAAACAGGGTTCATTTTACTTCCTCATTTTCTCAAAAAAACTATCCTCCAATTCATCCCAAATGACATAAAACATAACTTTTACAACAAAACATAGTACATGAAGGAAATTTGAGCATAAAGTTATGAATTACGAGTAATCATAATACCATGAGGCTAATAAAAATATATAAATTGAAGAGATAAAACATAAGCCAAGAATAATCTCAGGTTTTGAAGGCAATTGCTGTAAAGTGTGTATTAGCTTAAGATAGAAAATTTACATAGTAGCTTGCTCATAACATTCATCAACCCGTTCAAACTCAAAAAATTCCCCATTTATAGAGTGAGGTATCTTTACAATGGTCTGCCACCTGTGCTAGACTTTGATACCTTGACCTAGAGACCTAATTCAAATAGGATTACATCACATGGAGAATTATTTTATGTTTTGATGGAGTTTGTATTCAAATAGGAATCTATGACCATTAAATAACTCCAAAAAACATCTAAAAAAATTTTCTTGTCATATTTATCAAACCAAACTGACTGCTGAGGTGTTGGTTGTTTAATGCACTGGAGTTAACACCTTGTGAACTTGAGTTGAGATGGTGAGTTGGCATGCTTTGTTGACTTGATGAGGTGTTAGCCACATGGAGGTTGATTGTTGAGTTGTCCTCTTGAACAAAAGACATAATAATTTTCATATTGCAACCTTGTTCAGTTATTCACTGCATTTACTACCCCAAAGTCATAAAAAATTCCTAACGCTGGAAAAAATAGAGTATAGGCATTTTAGTAGCGAACCTCCGTAGAAAATACCAAAATCCACCCTTCTACATAATTTTTAACCTTTCTATTTATTCTAGGGTCTCCCTTGACGCTAATAGTTTAAAAACATGCTTTGAAAATTCTATCTTTTGAAATTATGGCTAAGATTTAAATCCATGAAAATCTACGAAAATTCTGTAGCAAATTGCTGTCTTCAATCTTGGGAGTTGCTACAAAAGTTACTAGTTTTATGATATTTTGCATTTTCTTCCTTATATCACCTCAAAAACACTTGTATCACCTCCAAAACATTTGTATAAGCCTATGCATGTATGTCTAATAGCATAATCCATATTATAGCCAAAAAATGCAATTTGACCATGCTTATGGAGCATCATCATCATTAATGGTGATGAATTTTAGGCCCCTCTTCAAAAGTTTAGCTTGTATCATCTGCATTTGCGCTTCTAAGTCTTTGGGTTGATCCTGCAACCACCTATTTATTTTGCATAGATGCTCCAAATGTGTAGAGGAAATGTCCTCTTTAACATATTTCCTGATACATCTTCCACTTCATTTTAATAATCCAGTTACTTAGATATGTCTTGCTTGAATTCCTAAAAAAGTAATTTTGACTCTATTAAATCATTTCTAGCATCCCTTAACTGTTCTTGGAGAAGCTCTACCTCAGTCTTTTCTTGCACCTCTTCTTTACCTTTACTTCTCTTCACTCATTTTGTCTTTGTTGCAGCCTCCTCTGGAAGTTTTTTATTTTGATGTCAAATTCTTCCTTAATGGTTGTTTAGGAATCAATGGTCTCTCAGGCATCTTTTGCTTTGAATGTTGTGATCTTGTGAAAGGTTTTCTAGGCCTCAAGATAAAACCTCAATCATCTTGATCAAATTCTAATTTCTTAGCTCTTTTGTTTTTCTTTAGAGTCTCTGTCTCCCTGATTTCAACATGCTATACAATGGGGCTTTCTTCAATTTCAATAGCCTCCAAGATATCTGTTCACTTGCCTATTCCCTCATTTTGACTTCTACTAACCCTCTTATGTGTCCTTTTATATGTTTTTATTTGTTTTCTTGTAGAAATTTTCTTTGACACCACAGTCTTTTGCACTTGTTAAACCTCCAGCTCCATAGGCTACATCTCTGCATGATGGTTTGCTACATGTTCTAATTCAGATGGTGCTACATGTTTTGCCTCAGATGGTTTGTCTTTATCTAGAGTACTGGGCTTAGATCTTGGTGTTTTCCTAGGGGTGACAACATCAAGTTCATATCCACTCATAAACAAAACTATAGGCCAATATTTATTAATTTTTTTTTTATTCTTTAACCACCAAAAACTTGATTAGAGCATGGTGAAAAATTGAGGTATCATTGGTTAAAGGTTTGGCCTGAAATTTGTCTGCCATTTTTTGCAAGCTCCTAAACAAATGAAAAGGAAAATATAAGGGTTTCTTGTGAAGTGTAGCAACAAGTTGAAATGTTTTTGATATATTGTGGTGAATATACCCTCACAGGTGAAATACTTCTAGATCACCATCAGAAATTTTTAAAAATACTCTGTAAGGCATGTTCTAGGGATGCTTGAAGCCATATCGATGCCTATGTGTTATTATTTCAAAAATTCATGACAATTATAGAATTTAAACTTTTTTACTTTGAACCATCACTTTCATGGTCTCAGGATCTTAGTGGCTTGTGCAATGGTATCTGGGGATAGAAAAAAACTTAACATTCCCACTTTTGACCTTGTGCCTATAAAATTGATAGAAAATTCCTTTGAAACTTTTCCATGATGTCCCAACAATTATTGACAAAGGTGGAGGCAGCCCACTCTATCAAACGCTTGGGAGAATTTGGGGTCTTCTTCTAGCTACTTCATGTCCATGGGACCATATCTAAGAACAACTCCTTTATATTTTTTCTTTTTTAATTTCATGGCTCCAAAGTTAATTGAAAAATAATCCCTTTCCTTGACACATGCAAATATTTTTAGAGACAACACCCAAAGTTTTTGACACAAATAGAATTAACCCTGAGGCAACTAGACAAACATCCTAGACCTCCAAACTAATATTGAGATAAACCAAGCATCTCTCATGGATTAAATAAGGCATATTTGAGACAGGGACTCAAAATGAAAAAGTGAAAATGGGATAGGAGGACTGAACAACATTCATTTCAAAAAATAATGGAAAATGACAATGATGAGCAATCATGAGCCATTATGCTCTGACAGTCATTAACCAAACCTTTTTTGATAATCTGCATGATTTTTTCTACCATAGGAAGAAAAAAAATGAAATTTTGTAGAAAGTCTTATGTTTGAGAGGGTATATTTGCTATGGAAGTGTCAGGAAATTTCATAGCAAATCCTGACCTTTTTACACTGAATTTGTTGCAGAAGTATGAAAAAGTGTCAAATTTTCCATAATGACTAAATCTTCTTATGCACAACAAAATTTTGGGTTTTTCTTTGACAATGACTTCCCTAAATGCTAATGATGACCTTTCAACATCACTAAATGACCTTGATACATGTGAAATTTTGAAAATCATAAACTTAAAAATCCTATTAAAACCTAAGACACTTAACATAATTGACTAAATAAAAACCAAATGGTTATCATGGATAACATCTTGAAACTTAGAATTTTCTCTTAAATATTATGTGATGGACGGTGGATGATATCCATAAAGTGCCATAAATGGGGTCATTTTTTTTGCAGTGTGGAAGGAAGTGTTATACCACCATTCAACCAGAGGAAACCACTTGACCCATTATGTTTTTTTTTCTGGTATAAATAAATGAAAATAGCCTTCCAAACATTTGTTCACTATCTTAGTTTTCCCATCGGATTGAGGATTATAATATGGGCTATGAGATATTTTAGTATCCAAAAAAGAAAATAATTCCATCCAAAAATTTCCAGTGAGAATGGGATCTCTATTACTTACAATAATCTTTGGGTTTCCATGTAGATTTTGAATTGTTTCCATAAATGCAGTAGCAATTGCGCTCGCTTTAATTGGTTGAGATAATGCACAAAAGTGTTCATATTTGGTAATTCTATCAACTACAACCATGATGACACTCCTTCCTTCGGACTTAGGTAAACATGTGATAAAATACATTGAAACCTCCTCACAACATTGACTTGGAATGGATAAAGGTTGTAGCAGACTCAGGGTCTTAATTGTGTCAAATTTATTTTGCTGCTAAACTAAAAATTCCACCAGAAACTTTTAATATCATATTTAAGGCCATCCTAAAAAAATTCTTTCTTCACCATGTGGTATGTTTTTAAAAATACCGAGTGTCCTCCTAAGGGAGAGGTGTGAAATTCCAAAATAATCTTATGTTTTAGTTGGGAATTCTTACAAACATATAAGCAATATTTGTACCATAAGGAATCATTTTTCCAACTAAATGTATGAGATGTACTGGGATCTTGGTGCAACTTTTGAATGAGTGTCTACACTTCTTCGTCATTCTTCCATTCCTCCGTTGCTTTGGTTATCCAATCTGATAGGAGAATAGAAATTGAACAAATCAATGCTTCCACATCCTCATCCTTTATTGAGAGCGCATATGCAACAACATTTAGCTTCTTTTTTGTGGATGATTTCAAAGTCATAACCCAAAATATTTGTGACTCATTTTTGTTGCTCTTATGAAGACATTATTTGTTTAAAAAAGTATTTAAGACTATCATGATCATTTTTTCGATTGAAGTGTCTTCCTATTAGGTAAGGTCACCATTTCTTTAGTGCATGTAGTATTTCCAGCATTTCCTTCTCATAAATATCTTTTTGTAAATACTTTCCTTTGATTGGACGACTTTCAAAAGCAATGGTTTTTCCATCATGCATTTAAACAACACAATTTCCATTTCCTAAGGCATCACATTCCACAATAAAGGTTTTTGTGAAGTCTGGTGTAGCTAAGACCGGTGCTTTGCACATTGCATCTTTAAGATGTTCAAAGGCCTTAGTTTCTTCAGGAGTCCATGAAAATGAAAATTTAGTCAATAATTTTGTTAGAGGTGTTGCTATTTTCCCATAACTCTTTAAGAAACTTGCGATAATACCCCGTTAACTTGAGAAATCCTTGCAATTGCTGTATGGATGTGGGAACATTCCATTCCTTAATGGATTTAATTTTGTGAGGGTCTACCTTAACAACCTCCTGAGATACAATATGACCTAGATATTCGACCTCTTGTACTCCAAAGAAACATTTGGAGGTTTTTTCATATAACTGTTTCTCCTCCAATAGTTTGAGAACCATATCAACATGTTGAACATCATCCTTCCAAGACTTGTTGTAGATTAGTATATCATCAAAAAATACTAATACAAATTTTCTAAGGAAGGGTTTGAAAATGGACTTCATCAACCCTTGAAATTTAGAAGGTGCATTGGTAAGGCAAATATGCATGACCAAAAATTCATAATGACCCTTGTGAGTTATAAATGTTGTTTTTAGAATGTCTTTAGTCTTCATGCTAATCTGATGATATCCTGAAGGGATATCTAACTTGGTGAAATAAATTCCTCCATGTAATTCATCCAATAATTCATCAATCATAAGAATGGGAAATTTATCTTTAATAGTGAGCTTATTGAGCTCCCTATAATCCTGGCACATGTGACATGATCCTTCCTTCTTGTGCACCAATACTACTAGAGTAGAGAAAGAACTTTGACTAGGCTAATATGTTCAATTTCACTCTTTTGGACATAAGGATATCTGTAAGGCTTGATGTTTCGAGGAACACTTCCTGGAATCAAATTAATAGCATGATCATTATCACGAATAGGTGGGAGTCCTTTGGGAGTTTCAAAAACCTTGGAATGATTGTCCAAGAAGTTTTGGAGATTTGGAGAAATCGATGATTTTGATGTTGAAACTTCTAGTGAGCATGATTGTGCAATTACGCCTCGTTGTTATTTCTTCTTGTCAAAGAAAAATCCAAAATTTTGTTGTGCATAAGAAGATTTAGTCATTATGGAAAATTTGACACTTTTTCATACTTCTGCAAAAACTTAAGTGTAAAAAGGTCAGGATTTGCTATGAAATTTCCTGACACTTCCATAGCAAATATACCCTCTCAAACATAGAATTTTCTACAAATTTCCATTTTTTTCTTCTAATGGTAGAAACAAACATGCAGATTATCAAAAAAGGTTTGGTCAATGACTGTTAGAGCATATTGGCTCATGATTTCTCATCATTGTCATTTTCCATTATTTTTTGAAATGAATGTTAATTAGTCATCCTATCCCATTTTCACTTTTTCATTTTGATTCCCTGTCTCAAATATGCCTTATTTCATCCTTGAGAGATGCTTGGTTTATCTTAGTATCGGTTTGGAGGTCTAGGATGTTTGTCTAGATGTCTCAGGGTTAATTCTATTTGTGTCAAAAACTTTGTGTGCTGTCTCTAAAAATATTTGCATGTGTCAAGGAAAGGGATGATTGTTCAATCAAATTTGGAGCCATGACATTACAAAAGAAACAATATAAAGGAGTTGTTTTTAGATATCATCCCATGGACATGAAGCAACTAGAAGAAGACCACACATTCTCCCAAGCGTTTGATAGAGTGGGCTGCCTCCAACTCTGTGAAAAATTGTTGGGACATCATGGACAAGTTTCAAAGGAATTTTCTATCAATTTTATAGGCACAAGGTCGAAAGTGGGAATGTTAAGTTTTGTTGTGTCCTTATATACCATTTCACAAGCCACTAAGATCTCGAGATCAGGAGAGTGATGGTTGAAAGTAAAAAAGCTTTAATTATAGAATTATGATGAATTCTTGAAATAATAACACATAGGAATCGATATGGCTTCAAGCATCCCTAGAACATGCCTTACAGAGTATTTTTCAAAAAATTTGATGGTGATCCAGAAGTATTTCACTTGTGAGGGTAGATTCCCCACAATATAAAAAAACCATTTCAATTTTTTGCTACACTTCACAAGTAAGAAACCCTTATATTTTCCTTTTTTATTTGTTTAGGAGCTTGGGATAAATGGAAGACAAATTTCAGGCCAAACCTGAAACCAGTGATACCTCAATTTTTCACCCTGCTCTAATCAAGTTTTTGGTGGTTGAAGAATTAAAAACTTTGAATAAATATTGGCCTATAGTTTTTTTTATGAGTGGATATGAACTTGATGTTGTCAACCCTAGAAAAACACCAAGATATAAGCCCAGTATTCTAGATAAAGAAAAAACATCTGAAGCAGAACATGTAGCACCATCTGAATTAGAACATGTAGTAGACCATCATGCAGATATGTAGCCTATGATAGCACCTATGGAGCTAGAGGTTGAACAAGTGAAAGAGACTATGGTGTCAAAGAAAAATTCTACAAAAAAATAAATAAAAACATATACAAGGACATGTAGGAGGGTTACTAAAAGTCAAGCTGAAGGAATAGGAAAGTCAACTAATATCTTGGAGGCTATGGAAATTTAATAAAGCCCCATTGTATAACATGTTGAAATTAGGGAGACAGAGGCTCTAAATAAAAACAAAAGAGCTAAGAAACTAGACTTTGATCAAGATTATTGTGGTTTTATCTTGAGGCCTAGAAAACCTTTCACAAGATCACAACAGTTAAATAAAAAGATGCCTGAGCAACCATTGATTCCTAAACAATCATTAAGGAAGAAGTTGACATCAAAAGAAAAACTTCGAGAGGAGCCTGCAACAAAGACAAAATGAGTGAAGAGAAGTAAAGGTAAAGAAGAGGTGCAAGAAAAGACTGAGGTAGAGCTTCTCCAAGAATAGTTAAGGGATGCTAGAAATGATTTAATAGAGTCAAACTTAATTTTTTAGGAATTCAAGCAAGACATATCTAAGTAAATGGATTATTAAAATGAAGTGGATGATATATCAGGAAAGATGTTAAGGGGGACATTACCTCTACACATGGCAATGAAGCATCTAAGAAAAATAAATAGTTGGTTGCAGGATCAACCTAAAGACTTAGAAGCAGAAATGCAGATGATACAAGCTAAACTTTTGAAGAGAGGCCTAAAATTCATCACCGTTAATGATGATGATGCTCCATAAGCATGGTCAAATTACATTTTTTGGCTATATTATGGATTATGATATGATACAGGCATGCATAGGCTTATACAAATGTTTTGGAGGTGATACAAGTGTTTTTGAGGTGATAAAAGGAAGACAATGAAAAATCTCATAAAACTAGTAACTTTTGTAGCAACTCCCAAGCTTGAAGACATAAATTTGCTACAGAAGTTTCGTAGCTTTTCATGGAGGTAAATTTCAGCCATAATTTCAAAAACTAGAATTTTCAAAGCATGTGTTTAACCTATTAGCCTCAAGGAAGACCCTGGAATAAATAGAAAGGTTAAAAATTACGCAGAAGGGTGGATTTTGGTATTTTCTACGAAAATTCGCTACCAAAGTGCCTATACTCTCTTTTTCCAGCGTTAGGATTTTTTGATGACTTTGGGGTTGTAAATGCAGTGAATAAGTGAAAAAATAACAAGGTTGGAACATGAATATTATTATGTCTTTTGTTCAAGAGGACAGCTCAACAATCAACCTCCATGTGGCTAACATCTCATCAAGTCAACAAAGCATGCGAACTCACCATCTCAACTCAAGTTCAGGAGGTGTTAACTCCAGTGCATTAAAAAACCAACACCTCAGTAGTCAGTTTGGTTTGATAAAGATGAAAAGAAAAGTTTTTTGGATGTTTGTTGGAGTTATTTAATGGTCATAGATTCCTATTTGAATACAAAGTCCATCAAAACATAAAATAATTCTCCATGTGATGTAATCCTATTTGAATTAGGTCTCTAGGTCAAGGTATCGAAGTCTAGCATAGGTGGCATACCATTGTAAATATACCTCACTCTATAAATGAGGGAGTTTTTTATTTTAAACGGGTTGATGAATATTATGAGCAAGCTACTATGTAAATTTTCTCTCTTAAGCTAATACACACTTTACAGCAATTGCCTTCAAAACCTGAGATTATTCTAGGCTTATGTCTTATCTCTTCAATTTATATATTTTTATCAGCCTCATGGTATTATGATTACTTGGAATTCATAACTTTATGCTAAAATTTCCTTCATGTACTATGTTTTGTTGTAAAAGTTATGTTTTATGTCATTTGTCTCTTCAGTATTCATTTGTCTCTTGAGCATAAAGTATTCATGTTTTATGTTTTATCCTAAAGGTTGTAGCAGACTCATGGTCTTAATTGTGTCAAATTTATTTTGCAGGTAAACTAAAAATTCCACCATAAACTTTTGATATCAGATTTATGGCCATCCCAAAAAAATTATTTCTTCATCATGTGGTAAGTTTTTAAAATCCCGAGTGTCCTCCTAAGGGAGAGGTGTGAAATTCAAAAATAATCTTATGTTTTAGTTGGGAATTCATACAAATATATAACCAATATTTGTACCATAAGGAATCATTTTTCCAACTAAATGTATGAGATGTACTGGGATCTTGCTGCAACTTTTGAATGAGTGTCTACACTTCTTCGTCATTCTTCCATTCCTCCCTTGCTTTGGTATCCAATCATTAGGGGAATTTTGAGGTCTAAAAAGGGCCTCCTAAGGAAATTATAAAATAATAGTGGAAATAGTAAGACAAGATTTGATGACATCATCAAATTTTAGAGGGAAAAAAGAAAAAACTACTTTTTCAACTTGTATTTTCAACTTACCTCCCAAAGTGTTTACTCAAATTTCGAGTGGGAGTACTCGTTGGATGAAAAATTTAATTATTCATCCAAGGAGTACCCATGTTTCATACTTTCAATGGACCCTACTACAAGAAAAATGAGAAATACATAAAAAACATGATTGTAATCACATTTTTTCATGTATTTCTGATTTTTTTTGTAGTAGGGTCCATCGAAAGTATGCAACATGGGTACTCCTTGGATGACGAATTAAATTTTTCATCCAACGTGTACTCCCACTTTAAATTTGAGTAAACACTTTGGGAGATGAGTTGAAAATACGAGTTGAAAAAGTAGTTATATTATTTTATTACTTTTTAAAATTTTTACTCTTTAATTAAAAAATTGTGAATCATCCTCCATGGTTGACATCATCATCTTGAATCCTATTGGTTGTTATAATTTTTATTTTTTTTGTACGTTTTCTTAGGAGACCCATTTTAGACCTCAAAATTCCCCTAATGCTGATTGGATAATAGAAATGGCACAAATCAATGCTTCCACATCCTCATCCTTTCTTGAGAGTGCATATGCAACAACATTTAGCTTCCTTTTTTTGTAGATTATTTCAAAGTCATAACCCAACATCTTTGTGACTCATTTTTGCTGCTCTTATGAAGGTAGTATTTGTTCGAAAAAGTATTTAAGACTATCATGATCAGTTTTTACCTTGAAGTGTCTTCCTATTAGGTAAGGTCACCATTTCTTTAGTGCATGTAGTATTTCCAACATTTCCTTCTCATAAATAGCTTTCTGTAAATACTTTCCTTTGATTGGACGACTTTCAAAAGCAATGGGTTTTCCATCGTGCATTTAAACAGCACAATTTCCATTTCCTAAGGCATCACATTCCAAAATAAAGGTTTTTGTGAAGTTTGGCGTAGCTAAGACCGGTGCTTCGCACATTGCATCTTTGAGATGTTCAAAGGCCTTAGTTGCTTCAGGAGTCCATGAGAATTCATATTTATTCAATAATTTTGTTAGAGGTGCTACTATTTTTCCATAATTCTTAAGAAACTTGCGATAATACCGCGTTAAATTGAGAAATCCTCGCAACTTCTTTACGGATGTGGGGAATTTCCATTCCTTAATAGATTTAATTTTGTTATGGTCTACCTTAACACCCTCCTGAGATACAATATGACCCAGATATTCCACCTCTTGTACTCCAAAGAAACATTTGGAGGTTTTTGCATATAATTGTTTCTCCTTCAATAGTTTGAGCACCCTATCAAGATGGTTAACATCATCCTTCCAAGACTTGTTGTAGATTAGTATATCATCAAAAAATACTAACACAAATTTTCTAAAGAAGGGTTTGAAAATGGACTTCATCAACCCTTGAAATGTAGAAGGTGCATTGGTAAGGCAAAAAGGCATGACCAAAAATTCATAATGACCCTCATGATTTCTAAATGTTTTTTTCAAAATGTCCTCAGTCTTCATGCTAATCTGATGATATCCTGAACGAAGATCCAACTTGGTGAAATAAATTCCTCCATGTAATTCATCCAATAATTCATCAATCACAAGAATGATAAATTTGTCTTTAATAGTGAGCTTATTGAGCTCCCTATAATCCGAACACATGCAACATGATCCATTCTTCTTGTGCACCAATACTACTGGAGCAGAGAAAGAACTTTTACTAGGCTGAATTATACTAGCCTCTAGCATTTCCACAATCATATGTTCAATTTCACTCTTTTGGATATAAGGATATCTGTAAGGCCTGATGTTTTGAGGAACACTTCTTGGAATCAAATTAATAGAATGATCATGATCACAAATAGGTGGGAGTCCTTTGGGAGTTTCAAAAACCTTGGAATGATTGTCCAAGAAGTTTTGGAGATCTGGAGAAATGGATGATTTTGATGTTGGAACTTCTAGTGAGCATGATTGTGCAATTACGCCTCATTTTTCTTTCTTAGGAAACTTTGTCGTGACATTAGAGCTTATTATATTTCCTGACTTCCTTGCGATACCCTATAATTTAACTTCCTTTCCTTCCAAAAAATATTTCAAGAAATTTTTTTGAAAATTAAAAGCTACCATCCCCAAATATTGTAACCATTGTACTCCTAGTACAACATCAACACCACCCATTGGAATGGAGAGCATTGGACTATTCAATACATATTTGCCCATGGTTAGCTTGATATTATGGCACTTTCCCAAGAAATTGAAACCATCACTTGACACTTTGGTGCTGGATATAGGAAGCAATTCAATTCCCTGGCTACCTTACAATGAATAAAATTATGGGTACTACCCAAATAAATGAACACTATTACATTTTTCTTCTTGATATGTCCTTCTATCTTGAGAGTTTGAATGGTAATTCCTGTTAATTCATTACAGGATATGGTAAGATTTATTTATTCTTTTTCTATGGTTGGTCCCTGGTGTATATCCTCTTCTTTTGAGTTTCTTGTCCATTTTCCTCCTCCTCTTCAAAATATATGTAAAATAGTTTCTTCTCAGCACACTTATGACCTTTAGCCTATTTTATATCTCAACTATAGAAAATCCCTTTTTCTATTTTTTCTTCCAATTTTTGTGATGTCAGCCTTGTAGGTTGTGGAAGTATAGAAGTAGCAACACTTCCATCTTTATAGTTGTGAGTGGTAGGCTTCCTTGTCACCATAATTTTTCTTTCAATTTTTCTTGCCAACTTGAATGCATTCTCCATTGAATTAGGTTCCAAAGGGTGAACTTCATGTTGGATGCTTGTTATGGGATGAATTACCCTAGAGTCTAGGTTGAGAACCCCAATAGAGAAAGAGACATCCAGCAGCAAGAAGTAAGAAAAATAATAGTCCTAATGCTTAAAATAGTAAAATTGGGAGAAGAGGCCTTACTTGTAGGTCCTATGTTTTAAGGCGATCCTACAGGGTTCAAACCCTCTTCTTCTCCACGTGCTTAAAAACCTATAACTCATTCAATAAAAGCACATAGAATAGTATTAATTGAAAGGATGTTCTAGATGTCAGTATTAGATCATATAAGCTTATAAACAAAATAACATGAAATCAACCATAACAATATCATAACAGGTATCAAGCATTAAAGATCACGACATCAGGAACGATACAAAGCTTCTTTATTGATGTATGTAAATATGTGTGGAGGAATACCACCTGATTTAGCCACGGATCCAAGTGAAATCGTCTTACGAATTCGTCCAGCCCAAACCTCAACAATATCCTTCCATAAACATACAAAAAGGATGTCACATAAGAGAGGTGAACATATCTAAGAGGGAAAATCAAACTTGATCGATGAATAAATGGATATAGTATCAATATCTATCTCTTTGTCCCCTTTAGGCCTTCGCATGAGGTGTATTTATAGTTACTCAAAATAGTTTTTTCAATTGGGAAATAGTTTTCCCACGGGCTCCTGTAGGTAGGCTTCCGATATAGCTCGTAAACCTCACCCAAAAAATAAGGAATTTTGTATTTTTTTCATATTTTAAATTATATATGTGGATTGGGTATAAATGAACCTGCGTGTGCACATGATTTTGAGAGGGAAGAGTTGCGTATGGAATTCAAAATAATGTTTTTTAGGTAAAGGACCAAGTCTAAAGGGAAATGGTTGCCCAAGGCCATAACATAGAGAATCAAGTATATAGACATGAGAAATGATTCTATAGTAATTCTATCCTTTAAAGTCCCTATGAAGACATCGATATTTTGTTCCTCTGGAATATTAGTTACCCTTATATTCAATTTTTGGAAGTCCTGATCCGAATCTTGGTTGAAATGGACCTCTTTCTGCAACTTTGTTGATAGCTTCTGCTATAGGTGATGAAATAAGATCTCGTCAAAGACACATTTGAGGTATTGAATATATATTTCCATTGATATAAGACACTTGAAATTTTATGACCTTTTGGGTGAGAAAATGATTCCACAAACTCAGAGGACGTGTAGCGGTGCAGTGTTCCATACAGGTGTATCTTCAATTTCTCATATCTCTCAAACCAAGAAACGAAATCAAATTCCGTAGAAAACCCATTTGAGATCATAAGAAATAGTTTCCAATAAGACATTTTCGCTCACTAATATGATTTTTGGAGATCATAGAATTTGAATGAACTAAACTGAAAATTACTACAAAAAATGAAAACTAGAATTTGTCTCAAACTCTCATGAAGCTGTAACCTCAATCTGGATTTATGAAGGAATGAAATAAAATAAAAAAAATAAACATAAACAGAGAGATGTAGTAGAAATAAAAATTCATTTCATTAATATTGAATGAGTGAAATATGTGTACACACAGAATGGACATAAACTATCTAGGGCGATGGTAGATTATCTCTAAGAAGAGATGTGGCGGCTACATACCTATGAACTGTGTTACAATGAGGCTCAAGGGAATTTTCATTATTGAAAAATAAGAGAAAACACTAAACAAACAAAACCCTAACCCGACGAGATGTAACACCAAGAGTTCATGGGCCGCGTTGGGGTTAGTTGGGCAGCCAAATTTGTGGGGTCGTAACTTGGTCATAGTATCTCCGTCCGGCACTTATGATACATCGTTGGAAATATATCTCCAAGGAATACACTGTTTAGGGCCTCAAAACGGCTCCAGATGTTTAGGACACGAAAAATTACTAAAAATAGTAAATAATAAAACTGATGAAACTACCTATGTAGAGTAGACGGGCAGCCACCAATATCCACCTAGATCAAGCCCTCAATATGCTCCACCGTTGAACCCATTTATTTGATATTTATCGATTGGATAAAGGAGGTGTTGATATTTGTATCCTCACAATCTGCTATCATTTCCTCCATAAAAATTGACCACATGAAAAAAAAATTACGAGAGAAAACCATCAATACCATACAAATGTATTATGTTCTATATATAAAGTTTCAATTCATAACTTTTGTGTGTTTTTCACATTACAGAGATCAAAATATTACTCCATCTATAGTATCCATGTTACAGGATCCTTGCCATCAAACTTCCTCATACCTATATTTTGAATATGTTGGGTCTTCAATCCAATGTTAGAGTTTATGAAATAATTATTAAAGTTTATTTTGTTCTCACCATGATTTTCATCTACTACCTTTTTTCCATTAGGAATTATTTCGTGTAGCAACTTTGTGAAACCTTCTTTCAAACCTTCCATGTCTTCTTTTATTTTTTCTTCTATACCATCGATCTTAGCTTCCATGCCATTCTTCAAACCATCCATCTTAACTTCAACACAATTCATCTTAGCTTCCATGCCATTCATATTATCTTCCATGCCTTTATTAAAATCATCCATTTTAGCTTTCGTTTCATTTTTGGTTACTTTTTGCGAGAGTGACATTTGTTGCACTTGGTCTCTTAATTTTGATACATCATGTTGCACTTCTTCCTCTTCATACATCATAGTAGAAGTTGTAGAGGAATTAATGGGTGTGGAATTCCTTTTGAGAGGAATTTTAGAACCCAATACTGATATCTATCCTTAAATATTCCCTTGGAATCACTTCAAACTAATTTTTCAAAAAAACGTTATGCAATTTAAAAAAACAATACACACCTTTTTCTTGCTTTTGAGGAGCTCGCTATTGATCCTATTGTACCTTTGTGATTTTGGATCCCCAATATTTTAACTTTGAACATGTAGTATCCCTCTAATTCTTCTTTCCAATTCCACAGGTCATAACTAATTTGGATTCTTCAAGACAAAGTTATTCCCATTCTCCCACAATGACATAATTAGGGACTCGTTCAGTAGAGAAAACATGTACGGTGTGCCACGTGCCACTGTTTCATCTTTTGGTTCTACACTTGATGGCCAAGACACTACAATATGTGCATGAACACTTTTTATAGAATTCAAATTCGATGCTCAAAGAGAAAGTTATGAGGGTTTTCCCAAGGTCACCTTTTTGAGATAAAATTTTGGAGCCTACCAAAAAATTAACTTGCTCAGATCATATCTCTGAAACTATAGTGAACTAAGATCTAAAATTTTTACGTGAAGTTCCTTCAGATTTAATCTCACATGGGTTGTTTTTCCAGCATATGAAACTTTGTAGAAAAACAGTTATAGAAAAAATTCCACGATGGCTTGTTTGCAGCAGCAAACCCTTGGAATCCAAATATATGATACCAAATGTTATGAAATTGCTTACAAAATAGAAGAAAAGAGAGATAAACGACATAGAAATCAGCCTCTTCGAGGTGGAAACCTATTTTAAATTACATAAATATGTAATTATTGGATGATACAAATGAAAAAGGCCCCTTTCTATATATATGAGTCCATGGGGTCATAATATAACCCTAGTCGACCTAACAATAATAATGTAAGGGCACAACAATAACAATAATGGTCTTTTATGGGGCACAATAATAACAATATAGGGACTGCAATGGTACAACACTAATAATAAGAGGGCTACACTAACAATAATAAGGGACTAAACTATTAATATAAGGACCTAACATTTATGAGGAGAAGAAGCAACTTGTAAAATATCTAGCTACTCCAAGACAAAAGATTGATTGTCTCCAAGTTCTGAACCAAAGATTGTGTTCCATTTATTCTCACTTGAAGGAAATACGAGCAATGATATGTGATGAAATCCAATCATTGAGAGACTCCATGAGAGAAATATATGAAGAGATGACCACTATGCATAAGGTGGTGGTGCCTTTGCATGACATGCAAAAGAGATCGTGGGAAAATATGAATTTTTTGAAGGTGATTGATGTAGTTATCAATGCAATCTAGGAATGGGGCACCAAGCACAAGAATGCACCATCAGAATTGGCCAAAAAAATAGTATAGGAGGCTAAATTGGAAAAAGTTGAGGTTAGAATACTTTTACAAAATAACAAGTAGCTTGGTACATATGTGGCCAACATTATAACTTCCTATGCAAGGTTGTATCACTATTTGGACACCTTGGTGAAAGCACACAAGGTTTCTTTTGTTGGAGAATTTGCAGAGACAAAGGGAAAAAAATTAATCAAGAAGGAAATACAAGAATAATTAAAAAATGTGAACCACATTATTACCAAAGATAAATAAAAAATTACAGGGTAGAATATGTATTTGTAAGTAGCTGGACATGCTAAAGTAAATTTTAAGTTTTTCTTATTATGGAATGAATCTCAATTTGGTTCCAAAAATATATACCTAGATTCTATGGAGGCAAGATTCCAATATAAGACAAATATTCCATCCAAGTTTGAGGACATAACACCAAAATATAAACCTTGGTACCAATACGTTACAACAGAGTGACAAGTGGAAGTTTCTAGCTTAGAGTTTCCTAAAAATCAAGCATGATGTACAAAGTTTCTCTTGGTAGGCTCTACCCCATTTTGTCTTATGTGGGGAGTTTTGTCTTATTCAATTTAGAAAATAATAAAAGTGTAAATGTAAGTCGAAGTCCAAGTGTCAAGTATGGAATATGAAGAGTCATTAGTTTGAATAAGGAAAAAAGAGGTCCAAAAGTCATGAGGGAAACTCAAAGGTAACAAAGGTAGACGAAAGGTCATACTAGTTTTTATAAATAAGATCTGAATGAGGTATGTTAGTATTTTTGTGCTAATTCCTCTTTCATATTTTTAAACCAATTTTTTACAAGTGCTTAAGGGTTCAAGTTCCCTTGCAATTTATTTAGTCTCATGAGTGTTTTTCATGTTAATTTTATGAACATTTTAACATAAAATAAAGAATGAACACTACCAAATAAAAGGTACAGTACATCACCATACAACACATCAACACATGGATTTGATGAAGTATTTCAGCCCTCCTGGGCTACATATCCTTGGTCCAGTTTCCATGGCTCGGGCCTCTATATTATGCTCAAATTTGCGAAATGATGTGTTTAAAATGATTTTATGCTCCTGAAACCTACACCATTGAGTTCAGAATACTCAGAAATGGCGCCTTAGCATCTTTCTGCTCATTTGGTTGAAAAATGACTGAGTTATGACCTCCAACAATTTGTTCCACATTTTTCTCCCTAAATTTAGCTATTTGCCACTAATTCGGGCTAGTTGGTGCCAAAATAGAAATTTCACCGAAATTATCGGACCACCAAGTTAATCCAGATTAACTTAATCAATCTGCATCAACGATAATTAACTCGAATTAGCACTTAAACTGGCGCTTCCGTTAACAAACTAGATTAATGTCAATTAATTGCGGGTTTAAGGTTTAATTAATCACGCTTAGGATAAGCGCCCTCTGGTGCTCCACCGTGGTCATAGGTCATAGTCATATGTCTTGGGGGCTGGCGCCTCTCCCCTCAACAACATAAACATTTAACTTTAAATATATGTGAAGAACCATATGGTTAAGAAACAAGTGGTAGCGGAGATGGTGGTCTGTGTTGTTGGAGGGGTGGAGGTCTTGTTTTTGACCCTCGCCGACCATGGAAAATTTTAGGGGCTAATATTTGTAGGTGGGATAATTTTCCATGATTTTTCCACAAAAAAATATTTGCAAATTTCCACTTTTTATAAAAGTGATTCGCCCAAATTTTACAATATTAAATTATTTTACCTTAAAAGTCTCCTACATTATATAGATACTATATATAAAATCATTATAAATTTTAATAATTTTACAAATATATTAATAAAAATATTATAGTTTGCATATTAAGGATTAGTGATATTCGCCAATGTTTTTAAACATCAAGATATTTTTCCATGCTTAAATATTTCCCTGTCGCCGGTCCTTCCAGTCCTTTGCAAAAGAAAATTACTCTACCATGAGGGGGACACGTGGCAGCCCTAGGGTCAGCCACGTGCCTCCTCCTCATTGGTCCAAACATCAACCAATCATAAAATGAAAATTCACCATAGTATTTGAACCAATCAATAATTGACCAAGGTTGACCTGCCCTATCACCCTGCCACATATGCATGCCCAGTTAGCAATATGGACTGCAGATAGGGTTTGTCTGCATATTATTTTTTGCTATTTAGTAAAGCAAACATAACTCATTTCTAAATCAATACAGATTCCATTAAGCACGAGACGAGTTGTGCCAGATTCAGAATGATGAACACTACGTGGTCGTTCAGGTTTTGAGTCATTCTGATAACTTTGATTTTTTAGCATAATTCTAAGCACCTGATCATTCCTTCCCACTGGAAAATTTTGGACCCCAAAAGCTCTTTCATTACTGAACATGTGGATGAGCGTACAGTTCCCTCACCCTTCCAGTCTCAATCCACTGGAATTTTCCTAAATTCAACAATTTGAGCTTTTCATAAAAGCTATTTTTTTTTGCTTTATTCTTGAGACCCTGTCTTGCTGCTGTAGACACTGTTATGCTGCAATTTCCTATAATTTTCAGAAAATAAAGATATCCTTGAAGAAACAAACTTGTTTCCACCTCGGTCTTCAATCAAAGGAAATTTTAACGACTTCAATTTCTTCTCACCTTGAACAATTTCGAAAAAATTATGTTTAGCATGTCTCACCTTGTGCTTGGCTCGACTCTTGATCAAATGTGATCATCATCACCATGCAACATCCCATTTAAAATATAATTCTTTTTGAAACCCACAAGAAGGACTTTTGAACCCAATGCCCTCTTTTTCATCTTTCTTTGGCACTTGTTCTTTGATTTTTGCACCATTTACCACTGGCATCTTGTTTCCATCACTGTTCAACATTGATGTGAACTAATGCAAATATTTCACATCTTGTTTACCTCTTTTCAAAGCAACATTTTAGAGCCTTGAAACATCTTATTACAAACATTAACAACTTCAATGAAATCATATTTTTCATTTGGTGCATCTTTTTTAAAGGTCTCATTGAAAACATCATAATGCTTGAACATTAACAAATCCAAATTTTGACTTGCATTCGCTATTCTCTTCATTTATCCTGCCTGTATAAGAGACACACTCCTCTTCTTCTTATGCGCTCTAACTATGTACTCAATTTCCTTCTTAAAAAAGTGGTACTTATTTTCATGGTGATGAAATACCACCCTCCTATCATAATGATAAGGAGTTCCAAAAACAATACTTGAAATCGCAAGGTGGACTTCATCAAGTTGAACTTCGTCAAGAAAGTTTGAATTGATTTCAAACCTTAGGATGCACTTCCTTGTTACCTGCAAGTTTGGATTCTTTCATATCCAGCCTAAAGGCTAAGGTCTTGGATGTTTAAATTTTCTAGATTTAGCCTCTTAACTAAGTATTCATAAATCAAATTGGCCTGAGAACCACTATCAAATAGTGTGTCTATTTTGGTATCTTTTGAAACAACTATAATATGTAAGAGTTCAATTCTTGTATCATCATCTCGATTTACATTAGAAAAACTTGAAGAAATATTGCTTGCTATGTTCTTACCTTTCAAACCCATTGTTGTAATCTTGGTTTCATCTCCTGAATATGAACCTAAGTCATGTTCAATGATTACAATTGTTTTCTCCTTCTCTTTGGTTTTAAGTCTGTTTGGCTCCAACTCTAGATGGAGTTGCAACAATGGTCTTTATCATGGAATTTTTTCGAACAATGTTTACAAGTGAGTTTCTCTTTCTCTATTTTAATAGAACCATTTTTATTTCCTCTTCCATTAAAATTACCCTTTCCTTTACCTTCATACTCAAGGAAACTATCACTTTTCTCATATGTGCTACATTTTCCTCTTGCTTCTAGATGTGTGGCTGAACAAAAACCTCATCTAAGTTTGTGGGATTTAACATGAGAATAGTATTTATAAGATAGCTGTGCAAACCCCCAAATATACTTTAACAAAGTTTTTTGAGAAGATAAATTGACACCAAAAAATAGTGCTCTTCTCTTAAACACTTGTGTATAATTTTGAACACTTTTTTTCTTTATTTGTCTAAACTTTTGTCAGTCCTTAATGGGCTTTTGCATGTAAGCTAGAGGGTAAAATTTCCTTTTAATGGCAGCAATAAAATTATACCAGGACATTGAGATCTTACTATGGTTTTTAATCTCATCTTGTGTCCTTGCTTCCCACCATACAAGTTCTACACCCTCCATTCTCAAGGAATCCAATTGAATATTTATGTCATCCTCTTTAAGGTTCTGAATTATGCAATAAACCTTGAATTGATGAATCCAATTATCCATTTTCTTTGCATTCACTTTTCCATTATACATCGGTAGCTCAAATTTGACATCAAGTTTAAGTAAGGGCGATTTACCAGTTCCTTTTGAATTATGCAGATGAAGAT
Organism: Pinus albicaulis; assembly: GCA_034641835.2. Classification (NCBI taxonomy): domain Eukaryota; kingdom Viridiplantae; phylum Streptophyta; class Pinopsida; order Pinales; family Pinaceae; genus Pinus; species Pinus albicaulis. The sequence continues at coordinate 957,052,870 of CM076584.1, read as the reverse complement.
ATTGAAGGGTTGTGGCAGTGGAAGATGATGAAGAGGAAGGTGTAGATGGTGGTGAGGATGATGGTGGAGTGGATGGTGGTTTCCTACCATCTCCACGGCCTCCTCCTCGTTGAGAACCCTCTCTTCTCGGAGGCCTATATCTTTCTCCATGCATCCTTAAATTCCTCTCTTCATAAAGAACCTTTACCATCTCAATCATACCAAAAAATTCCTTTTATAAATGCTCTCTCATCTTCTGTCATGGTAGGGTATCCTTCATGAGACATGCTCACTGAAGACTCAACTTCAAATTGAGGATGTGCTAGTGTTGAAGTCTTTGGAAACCTTTCCCTTCTTCCTCTTGACCCAACTGCGGGGCTCTCAACCAACTTCCCTTCTCCTTTTTTTAGTTTTAACCTTGTAAGAAAGACACAAACTTGCAAACAATTAGATCCCTTCTTGCACAAAAGACCTAAAGCTATGATACCAAAAATGACTAGAATGAGGTATGTTAGTATTGATGTGCTAATTCCTCTTCTAGATTTTGAAACCAATGTTTTACATGTGCTTAAGGGTTCAAGTTCTCTTTCAAATTATTGAGTCTCATGAGTGTTTTTCATGCTAATTTTATGAACAATTTAACATAAAAGAAATATTGAACATCAGAAAATAAAAGTATCGTACATCACCATACAACACATCAATACAGGGATTTGATGAAGGAGTTCACCCCTCCTGGGCTACATCTCCTTGGTCTAGCTTCCATGGCTTGGGCCTTTATATTATTCTCAAATTTGCAAAATGATGTGTTTACAATGCTTTTCTTCTCCTAAAACTTGCACCAATGAGTTTGGAATACTTAAAAATGACTCCTTAGCCTCTTTCTTCTCCTCATTTGGTCGAAAACTAACTTAGTTATGACCTCCAATAGTTTTTTCCACAATTTTCTCCCTATATTTAGCTAACTACCACTAATTCGAGCTAGCTAGTGCCAAAATAGCAATTCGGCTGAAATTATCGGACCACCAATTTAATCTCGATTTACTTAATTAATCTGCATCAGTTCTAATTAAGTCAGATTAGCGCTTAAACTGGTGCTTCCACTCAAAAACCATATTAATGTTAATTAATTGCGGGTTTAATGTTTAATTAATCGTGTTGAATGTTGTAGCTCCTAGAGAAAAACTTGAGTTGTAAAATACTAGTGCCTAGGACATCTTAAAATAAGAGGTTAAAAAAGGACAATTGTATAAATACCTGTGACGGAATATGGGTCACGAGAATAATGGATTTGGTGGTTCGAGAATGGAGAAGACCATTTGAGCTTGCTTCATGTGAATTCTCCAAACGAAGAGAGAGCTTAGGAGGCTGTGAGGCTGATGGTTATTAGATGAGCCAAGAATAAAACAATGAACAGAAGCTTTAAAATTTGCAGAGGCATTGAGGAAGAATGAAGAAGGAACCCACAAGAGACAGTCTTAAGAGATTTAAGAATATGTCCCCCGCAACCTCAGAGGAAGAGGATATGAATGAGATATGGGCAACAATAGAGATTCGAGGAGCACGAATTAATGGAGTGCAACAAGTTTAAAACATAAGCTTTAACACCTCGGCATTATTCAGGTACGCATTCATGAATAAAATTGCAGACTACCAATAGCCACATTACACGAACCAATAAAAGTAGCATAGCATAAAAATGATTACATGTAAAAATGACATTACTGATAATAGAAGGAAACAAAGATATACTACTCATTTCTCCATCTCAAATCCAAATAACAGCTCTGTATCATATTAATTTTAAACAACTCTCCCAAATATGTATCTCAGAGCACACGGAGCACAACCATAAAAAAACTATAGCAAAATTCTTCAAAACTCCAGAACCCTTCTTTCATCTTAGAACTTACTATATATAGAGTTCTCCTTGAGGTTCTACGGTAATTAATCATTTATGATCGACCCATATCTATGAAAGAAAAATATCCTACCTAACTTGTAGAGCATACATTGAGAAATTACTTTCGTACTGAGAGAATTAAAAGAGGAATGGGGTGAAATTGAGATTTCTCCAGAAAAATCATCAAAATTAAACCAAAAATAGAAAGGACATGGTCAACCATTGAGGCCAATAATGGGAGCCTTCAAGACGGTATGGCGAGGAGTGGTCGTAGGTGGACAGGCTGACTATAATTTTATGATTCCATCTATTGCTTACAAACCTCCACTCCCTTAGTCTATTGATTTCCACTTAATCCATTATGAAGAGGCTTGTAGTACTACGCGGACCTGGTTCTTTAGTGGAGATATCTTGAGCAGACTGCATACCCCACAACTAAATGTTCCGCCTCAAAATCCCATGTGGTATTTTTTTATTGCAAAATGGGAACCGGATTTCAAAGGGGGTCTCAAGTGGTAAGCGGTATCGAAGAGGGGGGGTGCGAAATGACGAGAGGGAAACACATGGAGGGGTGGGCGGTATTGGATACCACCCACTTCGGACCCACCCCCCCCTGCATGGTTATAGTTCGAAAGCTGCGGGGAGTGTGAAATGAAGCAAGGACTGTCAGATGAGGAGGGGGTGATTGGAGATGGAGGAAAGGTGGAGGGAGATCAGGAGAAGGAAATAGCATGGCAGGTTAGGTGGGACCGGACTCCACCCTTTTAAAAAAAAACATTGTAAAAACCCCATATATATGGACTTGAAAATCTGTGGACTTCAGTTTCAGAAGCTGCATCACATCCGCGCACTTCACATGTTTTATAGTTTACGTTATAAGAAATGGAATCAGTGATGCGATGCAAAGTACAGAGGAAACATGGCAGGAGGATGATGTCGTGGAGCAGTGGAATGGGAACAATAGTGAAGTAATGACGTATTCGCGGTGAGTGGAGAATTATGGTGGGGCGAAACCGCGTCGCAATCGCAACTCTTTACCATGAAGCAGTGAAGATAAAATCTTAAAATGAGCGAAGTGTGAAGCGCGGGGGTGAAGGAGTTGATGTGACAGATTATGGGACCGGACCGCAGCTCACAGATCACAAAACTTTAAGGTTTACTCGCAAGTGGATGAGAAGCGAAGTGTGAAGTGTGGGGGAGAAGGTAAGTGACATAGAGGGAAGGTGGGACCCGACTGCATCACAAGTTAAACAAAATAGGTTATGGGCATTTCAAAAGGTAAGTTAAAAATTGTGTGATGTGATATCGCACATCTGCGATCATAAGGTTTAATGTTTGGAAGAATAGAATAAGTTGTAATGTTGCAAAATGCGATGGACAGTGGGGGAAGGGTGACGTGTCACAGAGGTGGGACTACACCCGCAAGTCGCAGATTGCAAGTTTTATAATGTGCACAACGAGGGTTAAATGTTATCTATTTCGAAGTGCAAAGTGTGGGGAGGAGTGATGTGGCAAGACGGAGATGGGACTACCAGTAGATCGCATATCGCAAGATTTGTAGGTTAGCAGTGGAGGGTAAACGGTAGGGTTCACGAAGTGTGATATGCGGGCATTTAGACGTCGGGAAGTGGGAAATGGCGAAAAGGTAAGGGAAAGGTGGAAAAAAAGGATTGCGTGCGATTTATTAATGCGTCAAGGTTGGATGGGTCCCACCAAATTGCATCGGCTGACAAACAAGTTTTGGCTAAGTCTTAAGAGGTAAAAACTAAAACTTGCAGGGAGCGATGTGTGATTTAATCTCTGCCGTCCATCTCTCTGGTCCAAATTTGCACTTTTGATCCTATCTTCCTATTTTTCCCTTTGCGCCTCCTCCAAGCCCTAAAAATACACCATTTCTATGCTTTTATTTGATTTAAAATTAAAGGGTGTGGGCTTCGGCTCTTGAAATATTCTCTTTTGTTACGGGGCGTCCTTCAGGCTGGTGCTTGAATAGCTTGGGACCGGCTCTCCATGTTATGTGTGGTGACAGGCCAACATTGGCTCCATCTAGGGATAATGTGCTATTCTAAGTGCATTTATAACATGCAGACCTTAAATGGTTATTCTTTATTGGGCTCATGGAGTCACAAATACATACTGATTAGATGAAGTTTTATACCAACAGTCAAGTGGACACGAATATGGAAGATAAAATGAAATATGATATGGAAGATGAAATTGGAGGAATGTAAACAAAATGGAGTATAGACAGTGGAATGATATATACAATGAGCAGGACTACCCCTTGTTAGTGATGAAAATAGAACTTAAGGAACTGCCCATTCACGGGCACCTCAAGTATATCTCCTTCTAAGTTCTCCAGGGAAAAATTATTGTTGCCTCTAACCTCCGCCACCCTGAAAGGACCAAACCAAAGGGGATCAAACTTCCCATGTTCCCCTTTATATGCTCTCCTATGAAAGCAATGTCCATCGTCCGCTGGAATGTGGCACTGATGTTTATCAGACCAAAGGGCATTCAGGGGTACATAAATTTCCCCCAAGGTGTAGTGAACGCCATGTTATTTTGGTCTTCCGAGAGCACTTCCACCTAATTATATCCTGTGAAGTCGTCCATCATGGACATGTGGGAGGATCCCACCACCTTCTTCAAGATGTGTTCCATCTTTATAAGGGGATAGTTATCCTTGAGTGATGCTCTGTTCAGATTGTAGAAATCCACGTAGAGCCTGATTTCATCGTTCTTCTTTCTAATGGGCACCAAGTTTGCCACCCATTTGGATTATCTTATAGGGACAATAATCTTGGCCTGCAATAGCTTATTTATTTCCTTTTCAATGGCTAGGAGAAGAAGGGGATTAATCTATCTCATCTTTTTCTTATGAGGCTTGGTGTCCTCTTTGAGCTGTATCTTGTGTTGTATAATATCAATATCAAAAGTCTTCAGATCCTAGTATGACTAGGTGAAGACATCACTATATGATTGAAACAGCCTGAGGTACTGATCTTAGTATTCTTCAGGGACCCCTTTTCACAACTTTACCACCTTTGGATCATCTTATGTCCCAATGTTCACATCCCTGACAGGCTCGTCGAGGGTAAGTTTTTTGGGGTTCATCGGGATATCATTCTTATCAAACAATTTCTCCAGTGGCACAAGACCCCCGTGGATGACATTTCCTTTTAATTGTAGAGTACGGTTCCCGACCAGTGTCTCTTCCCATCTGGTTTTTGGCTCCTCACTGTCATCCTCTGGGACTGAATCGATCACCATATTTGAGAACTCACCCACCATTTCCATAAAACAATGGAATTTCTCTTCATCTTCAAAGACTTGCCAATGCTTAACGTTGTCCGAAATGGAGGGGTGGTATCCCACTTCAACTTCATATTTGAGAAAAGGATACTGCGGGGGCAGGAAATTACTAGCAGCCACAACTAGTGAGTCTTCCATTCTGTTCTTTCCCCTCAGCATGAACTAAATGTTAAAAGCAGAAAATAAGTTCTCAACTAAATCCCATACCTCATTCTCGTAAGCTCTGAGCCGCGAGTGTTTAGTTTGGCAATGGCTCCTGAATTTCCTCACTACAAGCTTTGAATCTCCAAACACCTTGAGGTTCTATATGTTCATGTTCTATGTTGTATGCAACCCCAACAGTAGGGCCTCATACTCAGCCACATTATTTGTGGCTTCAAATTCTAGCTTAAAGGAGATGGGAATCAATCATCCTTCTCGTGATATCAAGAGTACCCTGCCCCGTTTCCTTCTCGTGAGTAAGCTTCATCAAACTACAAGGTACATATTTCATTTTCCTCTTTTCTCATAAGATTCTCCTGGATTAGAGGATGGATCTTTGTTTCTTGCAAGAAATTTTCATCCTCCTCGAGCTTAAGACAAGATAATTCACCCTCCTTAGTATATACCGAAGAAATTGTGGAACCATTAGCTTTGGTCTTGGGGGTTGGCCCCGTCTCCCCCCGATGACATAAATATTTAACTTTAAATATATATGAAGACTGATATGATTAAGAAACAAGTGGTAGCGGAGATGGTGGCATCTGTTGTTGGCAAGGCGAAGGTCTTGTGTTTTACCCTCACCGTTGATTCTGGTCCTTTGCAATCAATTTTACCCCACCATGAGGGGGAAACGTAGCGGCCCTAAGCTTAGCCACATGCCTCCTCCTCATTGGACCAAAATTCCACCAACCATAAAATTCCAATTCACCATAGTATTTGAACCAATCAGCAATTTCCACTTCACAGTCTCTCATTAGACAGAGGAAATTGACCAAGGTTGACCTGCCCTGTCACCCTGTCACATAAGCATGCCCAGTCAGCAGTACGGACTGCTGACTGGGTCTGTCTGCACATTTTTTTTTCTGTTTAATAAAGTTAATAGAACTCATTTCTAAGGCCATACAGAGTACATTTCGAGCTAAATGAGTTGCGCCAGATTAAGAACGATGAACACTATGTGGTCGTTCAGGTTTCAAGTCATTTTGAGAACTCTGATTTTTTAGCATAATTTTGAGCACCTAATCAACCCTCATAAATCAAACAAAGGGTTTGGAACTTGAGATTTGTATCCTTGGCTTCTCTAGTCTAACATAGGAGTGAGTGTCATTCTTTAGAGAAGCAAGTGGTGGCTTCATGTTTCATTTTTGGGGCTAGTGTCATATCATTGTAATTGTATACTTGGAACTTTCACTTAATGATCAAAAGCACTTGGAGCCGACACACTTTCATGCATATATTGTGAATGTTGTAAGACTACTATTTATATGTTTGTGGTATATGTAATTTCATTTATGCTAATGTCATTGAACTATTTCATTAACCGTAGTATGTATCTTGTTGCATGTGTGTTGTATATGCTATCGTGATCATTGTTGTTGTTGCGCCGCACATTTGCCCAAATTTTCACGATATTTATCACATCAATACATACTTGTACCTGGTGTTTTTAATCATTATTAATCCATTAATTTTTTAATTAGAGGAATTTAGAAACAATAGATATTAATTTATAAATTCTTGTTACTAGTTAATTTGATGAGTGTTTTTAATAAATTCCTTCTTGGTTGCAGGAAGGTTCGGTACAGGAATGCATTTGAGTACGAATTCACCAAATGAATAAAAGCAACAGCGAGGTAGTTAAGTACAAGATTGATGAAGGTGAAAATATCAATTTTGTGATCAAATGGTGAATAATCTTAAAATTCCGACACGCGAGTTTTGTTCATAGCACCATCATTTAGGTAACTCATAGATATTTTGGCAAAATTCATCTTCATGGAGTTATGGATGGGGGAATATTCTAGTGAAAATTCGTTGAACATGAATGGTTTCGGTTCTAAACGGTTTTGGTTTTGAACGAGTCAGCATTACAAGTGTGGTTTTATCGAAGTTAGAATTACTTCAAAAGGATTTGGGATTAGATATTTTAGACACTGTTGATCTTGTAATGGCTCTCGACGAAGAGTTTTCTTTTAACATTCCAGATAATGAAGCCGACAAAATCATCTCGGTCAATATTGCAATTGACTTTGTAGCTTCACATTCTCAGCCTAAGTAGTGATTAAACATATTTTATGAAGAATCATTGGCATCGGCATCAACTCGGCCCATTAAGAATCAAATCTTCTTATTCTAGTCTTAAATCCGTTGATAGTTCTAAGTTTGTATGTGCATGTAACCAAGGGCCTGAATAACTGGCTAGTAATGCTGTTATTCGAGGGGAGCGATTTCATAGGGATCGAGGGCATGCAAATAGGGCACACAAAAGCCGGATTGACCCAACTCAAACCTGAATTGGAAATCACATATCATTGTTTTGATTTTATTCACCTGAATCCTAAATTTGTATTATATGTAACCATTGACATTTAATTAGGAGAATCATTGCTGCTATAAACGAGAGTGTTGATCACAAAGGGGGAATTAATTAATCTCTTTTGATATGTAGAACCAGCATCGAATTGGCAGAGGGAGAGGAATTTCTTAGTTGCAGAAGAGGAATTCCTGAGATGTAGAAGCGGAATTTTGAGATGTAGAATTGTCATTGAATTTACAGAGGAGAATGGATTGTAATGAGAGTAGCAGCTTATGTTATATTTTCCATTTGAATTCTGAATTTTAATCTATGATTTTCTTCAGCATCTTTATTATACGTACATATTATGTTTTGATGTGATTTCTCGAAGTAGATTGGGTAATCTAGGGTTACTCCAAGAGTGGTAAGGGCACAGCACCACTGGAGACAAGTCCTGTAGCTGAATAATATCATATATATCATAGATTTGAATTTATAAATATAATTTTCATTCGAAAGGTTGCGAGATTAGATTTCAGAATCATCATTTCATTCCGTACTTAAAACTTTCATTTGACTTCCATAAGTTCGAACAAAATGCTGTAAATCCAATTTTATAATTGTTAAATAATTAAGCATAGAGTCTTCACTGAGAAACGAATTTGTTATGCTCTGTTTAATTTACTATAATTCTGTGATTAATACTCAAGAAAAGTAATAAAAAGGTGATCGTGAGTGGAATGTGCGAGTGTTGATATGCTTAGATTAAGACTATAGTTTTGTTATGGTTAAAGCTGATAAGAGTTGGCATTTCTTAATCATTTTAGTTATAGGAATATAATGATTTCTGAGTGATCAGAGTTAGAATAGATTTAATGCTTTGAGTTTGAGTTTCAGTTTGGCTTGCATTACATAATCTCTTTGAATTTTTGCAGGTTTTAATGCTTATTTGATTTATTTATGCTTCCTGGGATTTTTCTTAGTAATTATATTTAATTTTAATTCGAATCATTCTTGTTTTCGTAGTATAATAATTTATTTATAGGCACAAGTTTGAGTGTGGATTTAATTGTGCAGGTAGCCTGATTTAGTTTTAGATATTGAGTTACATGATTGGATTTTGAAGTAGGCTTTCTTTTTAATAGTTTGTTTTCATTTATATTAAAATATTCAAATATAAGGTTTCTCATAGATTAATTGTAATGTTATTTTTAATAGGATCTTTTAAATATTATTTTACATAGAGTGAAGTAGTTTTATTTTAGAAATAATTAGAACTTTCTTTTGTTAGTTTGAATCTTGAATTTATTAGGAAGAGTAGTTCTAGTTAGTTTAATATGTGAGGTTTACATTAGAATAATGTGTAATATTTTTTTCTTATTAGTTTCAAGTGTTTGTTTCAAGTTAGTGAGAGGAGTTAATAGATTAAGGTTTTCAATATATCATAGGAGATTTAAAAAGTAGAATTTGAGTGTGAGAATGTTACATGATTGAGGATTTCTTTGTATTTCCTTACAGTTTAATTGTGGTATGAAGTTTTCTTGGTAAGAATTAGCTCAATAGGTTTCCTTTTCAAGATTGTTTCTTTTCCAACAAAGGTGTGTTTTCGTTTCAGTTCCTAGTTTATCATCACAAAGGAATATATTTATACTCTGAAAATTAAGCTGAGCTAGTACGCAGTACAACTCGCGTTTACGACTCCAGATTGATAATTAATATTTAGAAGTTTAATCCAACAACTAAGCTGACCAACATTTTGGTGCCGTTGCCAGGGAGTTGTATTTTGGCTCAAGTAAAATTTTTCTTACAGAGTTTCAAGGGTATGCAGGATGTCAGAGGGTGGAGAGTGTATGGTAAGACATGAGTAAAGAGCCACACATCCACTATTGTGGGGTTGCTCCAAAGTCTGGCCATCTTGCTTATCTCTTGAAATTTTATTTCCTTTCCTGTAGAAGCAGGTTTTAGACATTTAATTTCCAAATTGCTTTTCTTTTCATAGATTAAATAGTACTTTGATTTTGCATTTTCCTTTCATATAAGTGTGGTGAATTTTTTAGCCGATAGCTTTTGAATCCATCTTCAGATTCCAACGTTATATCATTTTTTGGGATACCGTAAGAACCCTTGCGTACTAATCCATGTGATGAAAGAATGTACCAATGGGTTGTTGAGAACAAGAAAATTGTATTTTGAAGAATCATGCAATGAGGAGTTTTTATGTTGCTACAAAGACAAAAAACTCATCCGATGAATAATTCACAAGTGCATAATTTAACACCTTGCTTGAACATAAATTCAATATTATTAAATCTTTGATTTCAGAATTGGATTATTTGTAGGAGTAAGAGAAGGATGAAGAACCACTACTTATCCTTTGCGCCAAATGTCGAAAGAAACACTACCTTGGAAAGTGTCCACCTAACGGTCTAAAAGTTTGTGAAATTGGCGAGGATGGTCATGCAACAAAACACTGTGCACCACTGCCACGATTACGAAACGTACTCTGGGAATCAAGTAAGGAATCGAATCAACCGCCAGGTATAACTGAAAGCCCAACACCATTTGATACTTGGAATAATGATTATTTTCCTGAGTAGGTTCCTCTGCATGTTTATAATCCTGGGATTTCATGCCGAACTTCGGATCCTCCTCCAATTGAATATCCAAATTCGTGGCAGCAGTTGCCCTCTCCTTGGCCCTCATCTTCAAGCTAGATATATCCATGGCCTCAAGAATCGTTTGGATCCTTATCTCTAGGAAAATATCCCATGCAAATTCAATCATATGAGCACCAACAACAACCACATTTTCTTTCCAATGCACCATTAATTTATCCTCCTCCATGGTCCCAACCATATTTGCAACGTTACCCTAACCCTAATCCATACCCTAGACCTAACCCTAATACACACCCTAGACCTAAATCTAGTTCTAATTTAAAACCTAGACCTAACCCTAGTCCAAAGCCTAATCCCAATCCAAATCCAAACTTAGTCCAAGAATTAACCAAAACCCTAGCCCAAACCACATCCTAAACCTTAATTTAAACCATCAGGTTCCACAACAGTTTGAACCACCTATTCTTTCCATTGATTCCCCCATTGAACATAATGCTACATCGTCCATGTTGGAAAAGGGAATGAATATGGAAACTTCCCCAATTACCACAGAACATTCATCCCAGGAAGTTGTAATTCAAAGACCACTAGAGGAGCAATATTTCATTGGAACCTATTCTAAAAATGTTATAGAAACTCAAAACCCTAGAATCTCTCTCAACCATTCTTGTAAATTTGAAAAGCAGATATTTGAGCCTGAACTTGAGGGATTTATCTTTTCTCTTTCACTAGATTCCTTATGCCTCTAGGAGAGTGAATATCAAGTTGTGGAAGATTTTCATCAGTTGGAAAATCATAATTATGTGCATTCCATTGAATCCTGGTTTCAAGGAGTCATCAAGACATATTATTTCCTCAGCATTTGGAAACTCTTGGTACCATATCAATTGAAGCAACTGGTTTCTCATGATTTTGCATGTCTTGAAGTCTTTTTCTTAATACTAAGCGTGAGTATAATCAACATTTTTTTACGCACATGGCTTCATTGGAAGTACTCCTATACTTAAACGGGAGCCTTTCGCCTCTTAGGGTAAAGTAGGTAGGAGAATAAATTAATATAGCTGTTATAATGCTATTAGGGTTTTGAATTTTAAATAATGTCTGTTAAAACTACTTTTGATCCACATTAGTTGTTAACACACACATTTGACATATCTTGTTGAGTACAATTCGCTCTAATGCCTCATGATTTTGAAAAAAAGTAACCATGATTAATCACTCTAATAAGTTGTCGTCTGAGATATATATTTTCAATTTCCCTTAAAAGGTACTATTGGAAAACCCCCTATGGTGGACCACTCTTGTTAAGATCATAATGAGCTATTCAGGAGAACACTAGCATTCTTAACTCGAGGAATCTTTTAGTTATTATCTGTGATATCTTTAATAAGTCCTTAGGGTAAAGGAATTAGCCGACAATTATTAGTCATTAAAAACTTTTCATGCCATCATGTACTCTCAAGGAGTAGATCTGTCTCCCCACTTATTAAGTAACCTTTAAGGTTAATCATAATCAGAGCTTACAAAGATTTAGGGAAGGATAGGAGGTCTCGTGATGAGCCGACCTACCACGATCATGAGACCTAGCATGCATGACATTACTACTATTGGTCACCAAGCCAGAGTAATGGCTTTCAGCCAAAAATCTGGAAGAAAAGAGGTCTCATCATGAGCCACCTTTTTCATTGATGTTACTTCTTGTGAGTGGCACTGCCATCAGCTGGTTACCAAGCGAGGAAAGTGGCCTTCATCTAAAAAGTCAAATAAGCCAACTCTGAATCTGTATCTAGTAAGTGGGATACTGAAATTTTTCTAGGTTAAAAGACATCCCTGTCGAGGTTATGGACAACCGCAGGCAGCAGGGCCATGTCTGTGGTATTAAAGTTAACTACATAGTATGATTTTCTTGGTTATATTTTTCTTTCTCTAAAAACTCATCCTTTTTCTTGGACAATCGTTTTAAGATGATCTTAACATTATTCTTTGACTTCTATCTTTAAAAAATTGAAAAATATTTAATGATGTGGTACCCTTACAGAAGGTTATTCATTGTACTAGATTAAGAGGAAATTTAGTTTTGAATCTGGATGACAATGTAATAAAGAGGTTGTTGATTGGTATCATAACTCACTTTAATTTTCATGGTATTCAGAGTGATGAAATACTCAATGATGACTATTCAGAAGGTGTTGGTTGCCATCAATGTGTATTGATTGTAATTTCCTCGAATTATGTGCTACATAACCTAGGTACAAGATTGCTATATTAAGTGCATGAAACATGTTCTAGTATTTGTGAAATTGCACCTCTTAAGTGAAATTTGATTCTTATCATAAGACTTTGGGTAGAAAAAAAATATGGAATTCATTCAGGCCAAGGTAACATGCATGTGCCATACACTTTTTCTATAATGTCTACTTGTTGTACCTGATCCTGTTACATTCCTGCAATTGATACTTTCATTAGAACTATAATCTTTGCTGGCGTTTTCCCTGCCTTATTTCACCATCTTAAAGGTTTTTCTTGCACGAGAACATGCAAGAAGTTCAGCGTGGGGGGATGTTGAGCCGCACTTTTGCCCAAATTTTCAAGATATTTATCACATCAATATATACTTGTACTTGGTGTTTTTAATCATTATTAATTCATTATCTTGTTAATTATAGGAATTTAGAAACAAAAGCTATTAATTTATAAATTCTTGTTATTAGTTAATTTGATGAGTGCTTTTAATAAATTTCTTCTTGGTTGCAGGAAGGTTCAGTGCAGGAATGCCTTTGAGTACGAATTCACCAAATGCATAAAAGCAGCAGCTGGGTAGTTAAATACGATATTGATGAAGGTGAAAATATCAATTCCATCATCCAATGGTGAATAGTACTCAAATTCTGACATGCGGGTTTTGTTCAAAGCACCATCATTTCAGTAACCCAGAAATATTTTGGAAAATTTCGTCTTCATGAAGGCGTTATGGACTGGGGAATATTCCAGTGAAAATTCATTGAACATGAATGGTTTCGGTTCTAAACAGTTTTGGTTTTGAACGGGTCAACATTACAAGTGTGGTTTTATTGAAGTTAGAATTACTTCAAAAGGAATTGGGATTAGATAGTTTAGACACTGTTGATCTCGGAATGGCTCTCGACGAAGAGTTTTCTTTTGAGATTCCAGATACTGAAGCCAATAAATCATCTCGGTGAATATTGCAATTAACTTTGTAGCTTCACATCCATAGCCTAAGTAGTGATCAAACATGTTTTATGAAGAATAATTGGCATCAGCATCAACTCGGCCCATTCAAAATCAAATCTTGTTATTCTGGTCTTGAATCCGTTAATAATTATAAGTTTGTATGTGCATGTAACCAAGGGTCTGAATAACTGGCTACTGCTATTCGAGGGGAGCGATTTCATAGGGATCGAGAGCATGCAGATAGGGCACACAAAATATGGATCGACACAACTCAAACCTGAATTGGAAATCACATATCATTATTTTGATTTTATTCACCTGAATCCTAAATTTGTATTATATGTAATCACTGACATTTAATTAGGAGCAGCGTTGCTGCTATAAAGGAGAGCACTGCTCACAAAGGGGGAATTAATTAATCTCTTCTGATATGTAGAACTAGAATCGAATTGGCAAAGGGAGAGGAATTTCTTAGTTGCAGAAGCAGAATTCTTGAGATGTAGAAGCGGAACTCTGAGATGTAGAACCGTCATTGAATTTGCAGAGGATAATGGATTGTAATGAGAGTAGTAGCTTATGTTATATTTTCCATTTGAATTTTGAGTTTTAATCTATAATTTGCTTCAGCATCTTTATTATACGTAAATATTATGGATTGTTGTGATTTCTCGAAGTAGATTGGGTAATCTAGGCTTGCTTTAGGAGTGGTAAGGGCCCACCACCACTGGAGACAAGTCCTGTAGCTGAATAATATCATAGATATCATAGATTTGAATTTATAAATATAATTTTCATTTGAAAGCTTGTGAGATTAGATTTCAGAATCATCATTTCATTCCGTACTTAAAACGTTCGTTTCACTTCCATAAGTTCAAACATAATGCTGTAAATCTTGTTTTATAATAATTGTTAATGATTAAGCAGAGAGTCTTCACTGAGAAACAAATTTGTTATTAATGCAGCAGAAACTATGGTGCAAAAAAACGCTTCCTATATTCTTTGTCACAGCAATGTAATGCCAACAAACAAATTTGTTTTTATTATTATTGAAATCGAAGCTCTCCTTATAGTTTTTAAAAAAAAACGCAGATCCTTTCTTAATCAAAATAATCCTTTGAAAACAAATAACATCGTTAAAAAAATTGTTTTAACAACAGCTCTAGGCATACATATGTTGCATCTTAACAACAGCTCCAGGTATACATATGTTGCATCCGCCGCAAATAACAAATGACACCAACCATTTACAGATTTATCTAAATCTGATGCGATATAATCGCAATCGGCAAATTAACATAGGTGACAATATATATCGATTACCAGATGTTCCGATGTGATATACCTCAACCCAATACGCAATCTCAACAATTGAATGCCGCAATAATGGTTTGTAGATCCGTTCCGACTAATCAGAAATCGGAGATCGATAACTATAAGTGGCTTTTTCTTTCCTCCACTCCAAAGTTTTGATCCGATCCAAATCGGAATCAGAAATTACCAAATCTGAATTGTAATTGATTTATTGCCGATTTGAACAACATCGATTTGAACTTTCGGACACAATGCAATTCAAAATTGAATTGTGAATTAATTAAACTCTATTCAAAGAGATTCGTATGGTCTTTAGACTGTTTCACTGTGTTATAGACTTTACCTTCTGCACTAATTTTAACACGGCCCAATTTGCCTCAATGACAAATATTCTATAATTCAAAACAGAAGCACACCTAGACTATCACGAATTCAAGCAAATTCACATGAACCATAATTCAAACTCCATAGCGCGTCACACAAAGAGACACACAATATTTGTTTTATTCATACTAATTCAGAAAAACATAGTTCGCCCCTGGCGAATTTACAAAAGGAAGTCTCTGTTACAAAACACAATCCTCACTCCATTCTGAGTTTTTTTTTTCACAAAATCCCTCTCTAAAAGAAATCTCCCTCGCACATTACAAATTCCTCTATTTTTTATCCACTAATTCCCCCCACAATAACTAATGAAATCTTCTATTTTTGAAGATCCTAACAAATAAAACCTCCTATCTATTAGCGCCTGCACACCCCTGTTTTAACAAATCTTATCACTAAACAGTCACACTTATTACAATAATAACAAACTTTTTGAGGAATCAACCCCTACAGTAACTAAAATTGACCAAACAATAAATGAAATTTCACTCTGTCAAGCCACAACATGTGAACAGATTTTTCACATTGTTGGCTTATTTCGATGCTCCTGCATCAGACTCCTGTGGAAGAAAATATTTGCCCTTCAGATTTTTTGGGTTTATTCCATATCTATGTAATTCAGCTGCTGTCAACCAACTGGAGTCTTCCATTGGTTGCTCTTTCCACTTGACCAGATATTGGAAATATGTCTGCCTTCAATTTTTCTTGAACATTCTTTGATCTAAGATAGCTTCCACTTCCTTCTTGGATGCTTTTGGTACTTGTTCCTCCAAATCGACAGTTTGAATTTAATCAGCTGTAATTTCACTCTGCATTTCAGTTTCTGCTTCTCTGAATGGATATAAGTCTGCAACATTAAAAATGGGGGATATTCCGATCCCTTCCGGCAACTCAATTTCATATGCATTGGCTGAAAATTTTCTTTTGATTTTACAGGGTCGTATCTTTTTCAGTTTCAGTTTGTTATAAGTCTTTGTAGGAAATATTTCTTTCCTCAAATATGCCATGACTAAATCTCCTACCTGAAACTCTTTTTCCTTTCTTTTCAGATCTGCTCTTTGTTTGTATCTTTTGCTGCTTTCCTGCAATTTACCTTTAACTTCTTCCTGTAGCTTCTGCATTTGTTCAACAAAATCTTCAGCACTTGCACTTCTGGCTTCTTGTTTTCCCAAGTCTCTAAGCTCATATACTCCTCTTGGATGCATTCCAAAGACAATATGAAATGGACTCATTCCAGTGCTTCGGTTTGGTGTATCATTGTAAGCAAATTCAGCTTGAGCTAATTCCAAATCCCATTGTTTGGGAATTTGATGTACCAAACTTCTTAGTATATTTCCCAAGCTCCTATTTACTACTTCAGTTTTTCCATCTGTCTGAGGATGGTATGCTAAACTAAAACTGAGTTTAGTACCCATTTTCTTCCAAAGTGTCCTCCAAAAATGCCCTACAAATTTAGTGTCTCGATCTAATACAATACTTACAGACAAACCATGCAATCTTACAATCTCTGAAAAGAATAAATTTTCTATATATGTTGCATCATTAGTCTTCTTACAAGCAATAAAATGGGCCATTTTAGAAAATCTGTCTACAACAACATAAATAGAATCATTTCCTCTCTGAGTTTTTGGTAAACCCAGAACAAAGTCCATACTCACTACATCCCATGGTCGATCTGGTATGGGCAATGGCTGATATAGACCTGTATTCTAACTCCTTCCTTTGGCATACTGACATACCCTGCATTTCTCAACAAACTTTTTAACATCAGTTTTCATTTTAGGCCAAAAATAAAAAGAATTCACCTGAGCAAAAGTTTTATCTTGTCCAAAATGACCAGACAATCCTCCACTGTGCTTCTCTTTAATGATGTTCTCTCTCATGGAACATTTAGGAATGCATAATTTGTTGCTTTTAAATAACAGGCCTCCTTGAATAAGGTATTCCATCCACTGACTTCTGTTATGGCTCACCGGATTCTGAACTGTTGTGTAGATGTCTTTAAATTCCTCATCATCCTTGTACATTTCTATCATTTCATCAAAACCTACAACACCCACTTTAAATTCTTGCAAAAGAAAACTTACCCTGCTCAATGCATATGCCACTTTATTAGACTTACCACTTTTATGCTTTATTACAAAAGTGAAACTTTGTAGAAATTCCACCCATTTAGCATGCTTTTGATTTAACTTTGGCTGATTATTAATAAATTGCAAAGCATGATTGTCTGAATATAAGATGAATTCCTTTGGCAGCAAGTAATGCCTCCACTTTTTCAATGCCTGCACAATAGCATAAAATTCTTTGTCATAGGAAGAATATTTCTTCTTCACATCACCGCACCAACTGCTTCTCCACTTGCCTTGGTTTCCACTTGAAAGACTTTCTCGAAATTTGGCAATGCTAGAATAGGATTTTCTGTTATCTTCTTTTTCAGTAGATTAAAAGTTTTGTCAGCTGCTTCTGTCCATCGAAATGGTTGATTGACCTCCCTGATGGTCTCAAGAATTGGTGCACAAATTTGACTAAACCCCTTTATAAATTTTCGGTAGAAACTAGCAAGTCCATGAAAACTTCTTACCTCGAATACACTCCTGGGAGTAGGCCAGTTTCTGATTGCTTGTACCTTTTCCGGATCCATTTTTAAACCTTCTTTGGAAATCACAAATCCCAAGTATACCAGCTCCTCTTTCATGAAACTACATTTCTTCAAATTAATTAGTAGTTTTTCCTTCTGCAGAGTTTTCAAAACTAACTTCAAGTGTTCCAAATGCTCCTCTTTAATTTTGCTAAAAACCAGAATATCATCAAGGTAAACAACAACAAATTTACTTGTATATTCTTTCAAGACCTCGTTCATTAGTCTCATGAATGTGCTGGGCGCATTAGTGAGCCCAAAAGGCATCACTAACCACTCATACAGTCCACTGTTGGTTTTGAAAGTTGTTTTCCACTCATCGCCTTCCCGAATTATGATCTGATGATACCCGCTTTTCAGATCTATCTTAGTAAAGTATCTGGATCCACTTAAACAATCCATTAAATCATCCATCCTGGGCAAAGGAAATCTATACCTAACTGTTATCTTGTTGATAGCTCTGGAATCGGTGCACATGCGCCATTCTCCTCCCTTCTTCGGACTAAGTACCATTGGCACAGCACATGGGCTCAAACTTTCTCAAACGAGCCCCTTGTCCATCAACTCCTGAACTTGTCTTGCAGCTTTTACATTTTCTTGAGGAGTTAATCTATATGCAGCTTTATTAGGTAGACTTGCTCCTGGTATTAAGTCAATATGGTGACTTATACTTCTAATCGGCGATAATTCATTTGGCAATTCATCCACAATGATGTCCATGTAATTATTTAACACAGATTGAATTTCTTCAGGAAAATCATTTAAATTCGTGGAGGTTAAAATTACCTTTGGCCTCCCCACAATAGCGAAATGCAGCTCCTCGCTTTTGTCGACCTCCTGTAGCAGTTCTTTGCCACTAATCAACATAACATTATTCTCAGGCAGTTCTTTATCACCATCATCCTTCACTGGCAGCAACGTGTGTCTAATTCCATCCTTCTCTATGGTGTATGTATTTCTTCTCCCATCATGAATTACCTTCTGGTCAAATTGCCATGGTCTCCCCAATAACACATGACAAACATCCATGGGCATAATGTCACATAAGATCACGTCTTTATATGTGCCGATCTGCATCTCCACATTACACTGCTCTGTCACGATGACTTGATGACCCTTCTGAAGCCAAGATACTTTGTAAGGTGCAGGATGCGTTTTCCTTGTTAATCCGAGCTTTTCCACCATCTCTGTAGACACAAGATTGTCAGTACTCCCGCTATCAATTATAACCTTACAACACTTACCCTTTGATTTGCATGTAGTCCTGAACAAGTTCTTTCTTTGCGCAGGTTCTCCAATCTCTTTTTCTGATCTCAGCAAAGTTCTTCTAAGCAGCAATGATTCACCTTCTTCAGGTGGTTCTTCTTTCTCCATAAGTCGAGGTGGTTCCAACTCTGCCTCAGCCACATTTGCACCCCTCTGGCTTGCTGATTTGTTATGAGGACAGTCCCGCGACATATGTCCCCATTCTCCAGAGGTATAACACCTAACATCTCTGCCTCGCCCTCTTCCTCTTGGCACGAATCTCCCTCTACTAGATTCACCCATCTGTGGTGATCTGCTGCTTGAACTTCCTGTTTCAGGTTGATGTTGTGTTCCTCTGGATCTGACAGCTCCTCTACCTCTTGCTGAGCTCTTTCCTCTGTTTCTTTGACTCTGTTTCCTCAGTATTTTCTCCTCTTCCTTTAGGCTTTCTTGATAGGCACCCTCAACAGTTTTCAAACTTATCAGGCTAATCTCATCTTGTATTTCATACCTCAGCCCATTAACATATCTAGCTACTTTCTCCAAATCATCTTCTACATGCCCTGTTCTAATACTTAACTTGTAGAATTCTTCTGTATACTCGTTAACAGACATTCCTTTCTGCTTCAGATTTTGCATCTGCTTAAAAAGATTCAAATGATAGTCTTTAGGCGAAAACTTGGCTTTCAGTTTGCTTACCATTTTATCCCACTGCTTGATCTTAGATTTCCCCTTTCTCGTTCTTGATGTTTGTAACTCGTCCCACCAGATGGATGCATGGCCCTTTAGTCTAGTGACTGCAAATTTCACCCTCTTATTCTCCTCAATCTCTTCATAATCGAAGTACTGATCTATGGATCTGATCCAATCCATGAGCTCCTCAGCATTCAGACTCCCTTCATACATAGGAATCTCCATTTTGGGTTTGCTTCCAACCTTTGCCAGCATCTTGATGAATTTGACATTTTCATTCTCTTCTTCTGCTTCCACATCTTCATCAGATTCTTCTGAAGAAATTTCAGCTCCCTAATCAGGTGCTCTTCTCTGGGCTGTCTCCATTGTCTCCATTCGTTCACACAATCTCTGCACTTCTTCTATCAAGACTACATTTGGTTCTGGTCTCCCTCGATACCAAAAATAATGCAGCAGAAACTATGGCGCAAACAAATGCTTCCTATATTCTTTGTCACAGCAATGTAATGCCAACAAACAAATTTGTTTTTTTTTTATTGAAATTGAAGCTCTCCTTACAGTTTAAAAAAAAAAACGCAGATCCTTTCTTAATCAAAATAATCCTTTGAAAACAAATAACATCGTTAAAAAAGCTGTTTTAACAACAGCTCTAGGCATACATATGTTGCATCTTAACAACAGCTCCAAGTATACATATGTTGCATCCGCCGCAATTAACAAATGACACCAACCATTTACAGATTTATCTAAATCTGATGCGATATAATCGCAATCGGAAAATTAACACAGGTTACAATATATATCGATTACCAGATGTTTCGATGCGATATACCTCAACCCAATATTTGTTTTATTCATACTAATTCAGAAAAACAGAGTTCACCCCTGGCGAATTTACAAAAGGAAGTCTCTATTACAAAACACAATCCTCACTCCATTCTGAATTTTTTTTTCCACAAAATCCCTCTCTAAAAGAAATCTCCCTCGCACATTACAAATTCCTCTATTTTTTATCCACTAATTCCTCCCACAATAACTAATGAAATCTTCTATTTTTGAAGATCCTAACAAATAAAACCTCCTATCTATTAGCACCTGCACACACCTGTTTTAACAAATCTTATCACTAAACAGTCACACTTATTACAATAATAACAAACTTTTTGAGGAATCGACCCCTACAGTAACTAAAATTGACCAAACAGTAAATGAAATTTCACTCTGTGAAGCCACAACATGTGAACATATTTTTCACATTGCTGGCTTATTCCGATGCTCCTGCATCAGTTATGCTCTGTTTAAATTACTATAATTCTGTGATTAATACTCAAGAAAAGAAATACAATGGTGATCGTGAGTGGAATGTGCGAGTGTTGATATGGTTAGATTAAGACTAGAGTTTTGTTATGGTTAAAGCTGATAGGAGTTGGCATTTCTTAATTGTTTTAGTTATAGGAATATAATGATTTCTGAGTGATCAGAGTTAGAATAGATTTAATGCTTTGAGTTTGAGTTTGGTTTGGGTTACATAATCTCTTTGAATGATTGCAGGTTTTGATGCTTATTTGATTTGTTTATGCTTCCTGGGATTTTGCTTCATAATTAGATTTATTTTTAATTCGAATCATTCTTGTTTTCGTAGTATAATCATTTATTTATAGCGCAAGTTTGAGTGTGGATTTAATTGTGCAGGCAGCATGATTTAGTTTTATTTATTGAGTTACATGATTCGATTTTGAAGTAGGCTTGATTTTTAATAGTTCATTTTCATTTAGATTAAAATATTCGAATAGAAGGTTTCTCATAGATTAATTGTAATGTTATTTTTAATAGGATCCTTTAAATGTTATTTTACATAGAGTGAAGTAGTTTTATTTTAGCAATAATTAGAACTTTCTTTTGTTAGTTTGAATTTTGAATTTATTAGGAAGAGTAGTTCTAGTTAGTTTAATGTGTGAGGTTTTCATTATAATATTGTGTGATATTTTTCCTGATTAGTTTCAAGTGTTTGTTTCAAGTTAGTGAGAGGAGTTAATAGATTAAGGTTTTCAAGATATCATAGGAAATTTAAAAAGTAGAATTTGAGTGCGATAATGATGATTGAGGATTTCTTTGTATTCCTTACAGTTTAATTGCGGTATGAAGTTTTCTTGAAAATAATTAGTTCAATAGGTTTCCTTTTCAAGATTGTTTATTTTCCAACAAAGGTGTGTTTTCATTTCAGTTTCTAGTTTATCATTACAAATGATATATTTATACTCTGACCATTAAGTTGAGCCAATATGCAGTACAACTCACGTTTATGACTCCTGGATTGATAATTAATATTGAGAGGTTTAATCCGAAAATTAAGCCGACCAATAGTTGTCTTGTGAAGTAATTTGCAGGAAAAATAATTATTCTTCCATTCACTCATGTGTCTCTTTTCATATAATGCTATTACTTTTCTTATAGAGGCCCACTCCTTTTCCTTTTGTGTGAAACAAAATTTTATGCACTACAATTGATAACTCACAAAGTTCACACAGTTTCCATCACCAAAGATATGTGCATGTCCTCTCATGTCTTTCTTGCATACAAGGTACATCTTTAAGATCATACTTACGACAACCGATCATATTTCTAATTGGGGCTCCTATTCCAAACATCACAATTTCATATTCAAGTTAATTCTTAGGCTCACCACTACTAATGCCTGGGGAATACTAGCCCATGTATATTCACCAAGCTTCAACTTCAAACCACAAAGCTCAACGTACTTACCACCCATAACATTCATAATTTTTGTGTGTGAAGGAAGATATTGCCCCGAGTTGGTGTACTTTCCAATTTAGTCACCCCAACAGGGAATTCAATTACATCATATTAAAAAGGAGTTGTGTGACTCATTTAATTCTTAATATAAAAACCATATATGATATTTAAAAAATGTTAATAATAATAAAAATATTCAATGTTGGTCATAAATAAAAAAATTCAATGCTCATAATAAGTAAAATATTTCAATGTCATATATATATGAAGAACAATTAAAAACAAAAAAATTTATTGTGGTTAAACTTGTCTAATCCATTTTAACTTTGGATCTATCAAGCTCGGAGAAAGATCAAATTTCTCAAGGTGCAAACCTTTCCTCAAGTTTTTATTCTCTCTTGACGCTTTAGATTGAGAATCAAGATGGATCTAGTTTGGTGTTATATATATATATATATATATATATATATATATATATATATTTGTTTGACCTAGACATGACATTACAAAATATTTTCTTCTATTAGAGAGTGTTCTTTGCACAAAGATTTTAAAGCATTTTAAATAGTCTAAGTATTTGACATTTTGGCTTCTTTTCATGTATATTTTTCAGTCAATATGTTTTGAAATTGTAAATTTAATTTGTGTAGACTAATCAATCCAAGTTCTTAAAAGGACTTTCAAAATATATATCTATTTACACACTTAAAATACAATTTAAACAATGAAAAATTAAGTAAGTACCATATATATATATATATATATACTTAATTTTTCACTACTTAAATTGCATTTTGAGTGTATATATATATATAGACTTACTTAATTTTTCATTGTTTAAATTACATTTTAAATGTATAAATGTAATTTAGAATTAATTTGAACATAATGCTACATCTTCCATGTTTGGAAAAGGGAATGAATATGGAAACTTCCACCATTATCGTAGAACATTCACCCCAGGAAGTTGTAATTCAAAGACCACTAGAGGAGCAATCTTTCATTGGAACCTATTCTAAAAATGTTATTGAAACTCAAAACCCTAGAATCTCTCTCAACCATTCTTGTAAATTTGAAAAGAAGATATTTGAGCCTAAACTTGAGGGATTTATCTTTTCTCTTTCACTAAATTCCTTACGCCTCCAGGAGAGTGAATATCAAGTTGTGGAAGATTTGCATCAGTTGGAAAATCCTAATTATGTGGATTCCATTGAATCCTCGTTTCAAGGAGTCATCAAGACATATTATTTCCTCAGCATTTAGAAACTCTTGGTACCATATCAATTGAAGCAACTGGTTTCTCATGCTTTTGTATGTCTTGAATTCTTTTTATTAATACTAAGTGTGAGTATAATCAGCATTTTGTTACGCACATGGCTTCATTGGAAGTGCTCCTATACTTAAACGGGAGCCTTTCGCCTCTTAGGGTAAAGTAGGTAGGAAAATAAATGAATAAAGTTGTTATAATACTATTAGGGTTTTGAATTTTAAATAATTCCTATTAAAACTACTTTTGATCCACATTAGTTGTTAACACACACATTTGTGACAGATCTTGTTGAGTACAATTCGCTCTAATGCCTCATGATTTTCCAAAAAGTAACCATGATTAATCACTCTAATAAGTTGTCGTCTCAGATATATATTTTCAATTTCCCTTAAAAGGTACTATTGGAAAACCCCCTATGGTGGACCACTCTTGTTAAGATCATAATGAGCTATTCAGGAGAAAACTAGCATTCTTAACTCGAGGAATCTTTCATTCATTATCTATGATATCTTTAATAAGTCCTTAGGGTAAAGGAATTAGCCAACAATGATTAGTCATTAAAATATTTTCACGCCATCCTGTACTCTTAAGGAGTAGATCTGTATCCCCACTTATTAAGTAACCTTTAAGTTTAATCATAATCAGAGCTTACAAAGATTTAGGGAAGGATAGGAGGTCTCGTGATGAGCTGACCTACCACGATCATGAGACATAGCATGCAGGACATTACTACTACTGGTCACCAAGCCAGAGTAATGGCTTTCAGCGAAAAATTTGGAAGACAGGAGGTCTCATCATGAGCCACCTTGTTCATTGATGTTACTTCTTGTGAGTGGCACTGCCATCAGCTGGTTACCAAGCGAGGACAATGGCCTTCATCTAAAAATTCAAATAAGCCAATTCTCAATCTGTATCCAGTAAGTGGGATACTGACATTTCTCTAGGTTAAAAGACATCCCTATCGTGGTTATGGACAACCGTGGTCAGCAGGGCCATGTCTGTGGTATTAAAGTTAACTACATACTATGATTTTCTTGGTTATATTTCTCTTTCCCTGAAAAATCATCCTTTTTCTTGGACAATGGTTTAAAGACAATCTTAACATTATTCTTTGAGTTCTATCTTTCAAAAATTGAAAAATATTTAATGATGTGGTACCCTCAGAGAAGATTATTCATTGTACTAAATTAAGAGGAAATTTAGTTTTGAATATGGATGACAATGTACTAAAGAGGTTGCTGATTGGTATCATAAATCACTTTAATTTTCATGGTATTTAGAGTGATGAAATACTCAATGATGACTATTCAGAAGGTGTTGGTTGCCATCAATGTGTATTGATTGTAATCGCCTCTAAGTATGTGCTACATAACCTAGGTACAAGATTTCTATATTAAGTGCATGAAACCTGTCGTAGTATTTTTGAAATTGCACCTCTTAAGTGAAATTTGATTCTTATCATAAGACTTTGGGTAGAAACAAAATATGGAATTCATTCAGGCCAAGGTAACATGCATGTGCCAAACACTTTTTCTATAATGTCTACTTGTTGTACCTGATCCTGTTACATTCTTTCAATTGATACTTTCATTAGAACTATAATGTGGTTTTGGTTGGCATTGAAATGTTGGCATTGAAATGTTGCAGGCTAACAAAGGCATTCCAATACATCAAGAATCTTCATCCTTACTTGCTAGAATCTTTGCTGACATTTTCCCTGCCTTATTTCACCGTCTTAGAGGTTTTTCTTGCGCGAGAACATGCAAGAAGTTCAACATGGGGGGATGTTGAGCCGCACTTTTGCCCAAATTTTCAGGATATTTATCACGTTAATATATACTTGTACCTGGTGTTTTTAATCATTATTAATCCATTATCTTGTTAATTACAGGAATTTAGAAACAAAAGCTATTAATTTATAAATTCTTGTTATTAGTTAATTTGATGAGTGTTTTTAATAAATTCCTTCTTGGTTGCTGGAAGGTTCGGTGTAGGAATGCATTTGAGTACGAATTCACCAAATGCATAAAAGCAGTAGTTGGGTAGTTAAATACGAGATTGATGAAGGTGAAAATATCAATTCCGTGATCAAATGGTGAATAATACTCAAATTCTGACATGCGAGTTTTTTTTAGAACACCATCATTCCGGTAACCCCGAAATATTTTGGAAAAATTCGTCTTCATGAAGGCGTTATGGACAGGGGAATATTCCAGTGAAAATTCATTGAACATGAATGGTTTCGGTTCTGAACGGTTTTGGTTTTGAATGGGTCAACATTACAAGTGTGGTTTTATCGAAGTTAGAATTACTTAAAAAGGAATTGGGATTAGAGATTTTATACACTGTTGATCTTGGAATGGCTCTCGATGAAGAGTTTTCTTTTGAGATTCCAGATACTAAAGCCGATAAAATCAGCTCGGTGAATATTGCAATTAAATTTGTAGCTTCACATCCATAGCCTAAGTAGTGATCAAACATGTTTTATGAAGAATCATTGGCATCACCATCAACTTGGCCCATTCAAAATCAAATCTTGTTATTCTGGTCTTGAATCTGTTGATAATTCTAAGTTTGTATGTGCATGTAACCAAGGGCCTGAATAACTGGCTAGTGTCACTGCTATTTGAGGGGAGAGATTTCATAAGGATCGAGGGCATGCAAATAGGGCACACAAAAGCCGGATCGACATAACTCAAACCTGAATTGGAAATCACATATCATTGTTTTGTTTTTATTCACCTGAATCCTAAATTTGTATTATATGTAACCACTGACATTTAATTAGGAGCAACGTTGCTGCTATAAAGGAGAGCACTGCTCACAAAGGGGGAATTAATTAATTTCTTCTGATATGTAGAACCAGCATCAAATTGGCAGAGGGAGAGGAATTCCTTAGCTGTAGAAGCAGAATTCTTGAGATGTAGAAGCAGAACTCTGAGATGTAGAACTGTCATTGAATTTGCAGAGGACAATGGATTGTAATGAGAGCAGCAGCTTATGTTATATTTTCCATTTGAATTCTGAGTTTTAATCAATAATTTGCTTCATCATCTTTATTATACGTACATATTATGGTTTTCTGTGATTTATCGAAGTAGATTGGGTAATCTAGGCTTGCTTTAGGAGTGGTAAGGGCCCACCACCACTGGAGACAAGTCCTGTAGCTGAATAATATCATAGATATCATAGATTTGAATTTATAAATATAATTTTCATTTGAAAGCTTGCGAGATTAGATTTCAGAATCATCATTTCATTTTGTACTTAAAACTTTCATTTAACTTCCATAAGTTCAAACATAATGCTATAAATCCTGTTTTATAATAATTGTTAAATGATTAAGCAGAGAGTCTTCACTGAGAAACGAATTTGTTATGCTCTGTTTAAATTACTATAATTCTGTGATTAATACTCAAGAAAATAAATACAATGGTGATCGTGATTGGAATGTGCGAGTGTTGATATGGTTAGATTAAGACTAGAGTTTTGTTATGGTTAAAGCTGATAGGAGTTGGCATTTCTTAATTGTTTTAGTTATAGGAATATAATGATTTCTAAGTGATCAGAGTTAGAACAAATTTAATGCTTTGAGTTTGAGTTTGGCTTGCGTTACATAATCTCTTTGAATGATTGCAGGTTTTGATGCTTATTTGATTTTTTTATGCTTCCTGGGATTTTTCTTCATAATTAGATTTATTTTTAATTCGAATCATTCTTGTTTTCGTAGTATAATCATTTATTTACAACGCAAGTTTGAGTGTGGATTTAATTGTGCAAGCAACATGATTTAGTTTTATTTATTGAGTTACATGGTTCGATTTTGAAGTAGGATTGATTTTTAATAGTTCATTTTCATTTACATTAAAATATTCGAATAGAAGGTTTCTCATAGATTTATTGTAATGTTATTTTTAATAGGATCTTTTAAATGTTATTTTACATAGAGTGAAGTAGTTTTATTTTAGCAATAATTAGAACTTTCTTTTTTTAGTTTGAATCTTGAATTTATTAGGAAGAGTATTTATAGTTAGTTTAATGTGTGATGTTGTCATTATAATAATGTGTGATCTTTTTGCTTATTAGTTTCAAGTGTTTGTTTCAAGTTAGTGAGAGGAGTTAATAGATTAAGGTTTTCAAGATATCATAGGAAATTTAAAAAGTAGAATTTGAGTGCGATAATGTTACATGATTGAGGATTTCTTTGTATTCCTTACAGTTTAATTATGGTATGAAGTTTTCTTGAAAAGAATTAGTTCAATAGGTTTCCTTTTCAAGATTGTTTATTTTCCAACAAAGGTGTGTTTCCATTTCAGTTCCTAGTTTATCATTACAAATGATATATTTATACTTTGACCATTAAGTTGAGCCAATACGCAGTACAACTCACGTTTACGACTCCTGGATTGATGATTAATATTCAGAGGTTTAATCCAACAATTAAGCCGACCAATAGTTGTCTTGTGAAGTACTTTGCAAGAAAAATAATTATTCTGTCATTCACTCATGTGTCTCTTTTCATATAGTGCTATTACTTTTCTTCTAGAGGCCCACTCATTTTCCTTTTGTGTGAAAGAAACTTTTATGCACTATAATTGATAACTCACAAATTTCACACAGTTTCCATCACCAAAGATATGTGCATGTCTTCTCATGTCTTTATTGCATACAAGGCACATCTTTAAGATCATACTTATGACAACCGATCATATTTCAAATTGGGCTCCTATTCCAAACATCAAAATTTCATATTCAAGTTAATTCTTAGGCTCACCACTACTAATTCCTGGGGAATAATAGCCCATGTATATTCACCAAGCTTCAACTTCAAACCACAAAGCTCAATGTACTTACCACCCATAACATTCATAATTTTCATGTGTGAAAGCAGATATTACCCCGAGTTGGTGTACTTATCAATTTAGTCATCCCAACAGGGAATTCAATTACATCATATTAAAAAGGAGTTGTGTGACTCATTTAATTCTTAATATAAAAACCATATATGATATTTAAAAAATGTTAATAATAATAAAAATATTCAATGTTGGTCATAAATAAAAAAAATTCAATGCTCATAATAAGTAAAATATTTCAATGTCATATATATATGAAGAACAATTAAAAACAAAAAAATTCTTGTGGTTAAACTCGCCTAATCCATTTTAACTTTGGATCTATCAAGCTCCGAGAAGGATCAAATTTCTCAAGGTGAAAACCTTTCCTCAAGTTTTTATTCTCTCTTGACACTTTAGATTGAGAATCAAGATGGATCTCGTTTGGTGTTATATATATATTTGTTTGACCTAGACATGACATTAAAAAATATTTTATTCTATTGGAGAGTGTTCTTTGCACAAATATTTTAAAGCATTTTAAAGAGTCTAAGTATTTGACATTTTGGCTTCTTTTCATGTATATTTTTCAGTCAATATGTTTTGAGTTTGTAGCTTCACATTCTCAGCCTAAGTAGTGATTAAACATATTTTATGAAGAATCATTGGCATCGGCATCAACTCGGCACATTAAAAATCAAACCTTCTTACTCTGGTCTTGAATCCATTGATAATTCTAAGTTTGTATGTGCATGTAACCAAGGGCCTGAATAACTGGCTAGCGTTGCTGCTATTCGAGGGGAGCACTTTAATAGGGATCGAGGGCATGCAAATAGGGCACACAAAATCCGGATCGACCCAACTCAAACCTGAATTGGAAATCACATATCATTTTTTTTATTTTATTCACCTGAATCCTAAATTTGTATTATATGTAACCATTGACATTTAATTAGGAGCATCATTGCTGCTATAAAGGAGAGCGCTGATCACAAAGGGGGAATTGATTAATCTCTTCTGATATGTAGAACCAAAATCGAATTGGCAGAGGGAGAGGAATTTCTTAGTTGAAGAAGCAGAATTCCTGAGATGTAGAAGCGGAATTTTGAGATGTAGAACCGTCATTGAATTTGCAAAGGAGAATGGATTGTAATGAGAGTAGAATCTTCTGTTATATTTTCCATTTGAATTCTGAATTTTAATCTATGATTTTCTTCAGCATCTTTATTATACGTACATATTATGTGTTGATGTGATTTCTCGAAGTAGATTGGGTAAGCTAGGGTTACTCCAGGAGTGGTAAGGGCCCACCACCACTGGAGACAAGTCATGTAGTTGAATAATATCATAGATATCATAGATTTGAATTTATAAATATAATTTTCATTCGAAAGGTTGCTAGATTAGATTTCAGAATCATCATTTAATTCCATACTTAAAACTTTCATTTCACTTCCATAAGTTCGAACAAAATGCTATAAATCTAGTTTTATAATTGTTAAATGATTAAGCAGAGAGTCTTCACTGAGAAACGAATTTGTTATGCTCTGTTTAATTTACTATAATTCCGTGATTAATACTCAAGAAAAGCAATACAACGGTGATCGTGAGTGGAATTTGCGAGTGTTGATATGGTTAGATTAAGACTATAGTTTTGTTATGGTTAAAGCTGATAAGAGTTGGCATTTCTTAATCGTTTTAGTTATAGGAATATAATGATTTATGAGTGATCAGAGTTAGAACATATTTAATGCTTTGAGTTTGATTTTGGTTTGCGTTACATAATATATTTGAATGTTTGCAGGTTTTAATGCTTATTTGATTTGTTTATGATTCCTGGGATTTTGCTTAGTAATTATATTTAATTTTAATTCAAATCATTCTTGTTTTCGTAGTATAATAATTTATTTATAAGCGCAAGTTTGATTGTGGATTTAATTGTGCAGGCAGCCTGATTTAGTTTTAGTTATTGAGTTACATGATTGGATTTTGAAGTAGGCTTGCTTTTTAATAGTTTGTTTTCATTTATATTAAAATATTCAAATAGAAGGTTTCTCATAGATTAATTGTAATGTTATTTTTAATAGGATATTTTAAATGTTATTTTACATAGAGTGAAGTAATTTTATTTTAGAAATAATTAGAACTTTCTTTTGTTAGTTTGAATCTTGAATTTATTAGGAAGATTAGTTATAGTTAGTTTAATGTGTGAGGTTGTCATTAGAATAATGTGTAATATTTTTTTCTTATTAGTTTCAGGTGTTTGTTTCAAGTTAGTGAGAGGAGTTAATAGATTAAGTTTTTCAAGATATCATAGGAGATTTAAAAAGTAGAATTTGAGTGCAAGAATGTTACATGATTGAGGATTTATTTGTATTTCCTTACAGTTTAATTGCGGTATGAAGTTTGCTTGATAAGAATGAGTTCAATAGGTTTCCTTTTCAAGATTGTTTCTTTTCCAAAAAAGGTGTGTTTTCATTTCAGTTCCTAGTTTATCATTACAAACGAATATATTTATACTCTGACCATTAAGCTGAGCCAATACGCAGTACAACTGGCGTTTACGACTCCGGATTGATAATTAATATTGAGAGGTTTAATCCCACAACTAAGCCGACCAACATTTTGGCGTCGTTGCTGGCGAGTTGTATTTTGGCTCAGGTAAAATTTTTCTTACAGAGTTTCAAGGGTATGCAGGATGTCAGAGGGCAGAGAGTGTACGATAAGACGTGAGTAAAGAGCCACACATCCACTATTGTGGGGTTGCTCCAAAGTCTGGCCATCTTTCTTATCTCTTGAAATTTTATTTCCTTTCTTGTAGAAGCAGGGTTTAGACATTTAATTTCCAAATTGCTTTTCTTTTCATAGATTAAATAGTAATTTGATTTGGAATTTTCCTTTCATGTAAGTGTGGTGAATTTCTTAGCCGATAGCTTTTGAATCCATCTTCAGATTCCAACGTTATATCATTTTTTGGGATACCGTAAGAACCCTTGCGTACAAATCCATGTGATGAAAGAATGTACCAGTGGGTTGTTGAGAACAAGAAAATGGTATTTTGAGGAATCATTCAATAAGGATTTTTTATGTTGCTACAGAGACAAAAAACTCATCTGATGAATAATTCACAAGTGCAGAATTTAACACCTTGCTTGAACATAGATTCAATATTATTAAATATTTGATTTTGGAATTGGATTATTTGTAGGAGTAAGATAAGGATGAAAAACCACTGCTTATCCTTTGCGCCAACTGTCGAAAGAAACACTACCTTGGAAAGTGTCCACTTAACGGTCTAAAAGTTTGTGAAATTTGCGAGGATGGTCATGCAACCAAACACTGTGCACCACTGCCACGATTACGAAACGTACTCTGGGAATCAAGTAAGGAATTGAATCAACCGCCAGGTATAACTCAAAACCCAACACCATTTGATACTTGGAATAATGATTATTTTCCTGAGTAGGTTCCTCTGCATGTTTATAATCCTTGGATTTCATGCCGAACTTCGTATCCTCCTCCAATTGAATATCCTACTTCATGGCAGCAGTTGCCCTCTCCTTGGCCCTCATCTTCGAGCCAGATATATCCATGGCCTCAAGAATCATTTGGATCCTTATCTCTAGGAAAATATCCCATGCAAATTCAATCATATGAGCACCAACAACAACCACATTTTCTTTCCAATGCACCATTAATTTATCCTCCTCCATGGTCCCAGCCGTATGTGCAACGTTACCCTAACCCCAATCCATACCCTAGACCTAACCCTAGTCCAAAGCCTAATCCCAATCCAAATCCAAACTTAGTCCAAGCATTAACCAAAACCCTAGCCCAAACCACATCCTAAACCTTAATTTAAACCATCAGGTTCCACAACAGCTTAAACCACCTATTCTTTCCATTGATTCCCCCATTGAACATAATGCTACATCTTCCATGTTGGAAAAGGGAATGAATATGGAAACGTCCACCATTATTGTAGAACATTCACCCCAGGAAGTTGTAATTCAAAGACCACTAGAGGAGCAATATTTCATTGGAACCTATTCTAAAAATGTTATTGAAACTCAAAACCCTAGAATTTCTCTCAACCATTCTTGTAAATTTGAAAAGCAGATATTTGAGCCTGAACTTGAGGGATTTATCTTTTCTTTTTCACTAGATTCCTTATGCCTCCAGGAGAGTGAATATCAAGCTGTGGAAGATTTTCATCAGTTGGAAAATCATAATTATGTGGATTCCATTGAATCCTGGTTTCAAGGAGCCATCAAGACATATTATTTCCTCAACATTTAGAAACTCTTGGTACCATATCAATTGAAGAAACTGGTTTCTCATGCTTTTGTATGTCTTGAAGTCTTTTTATTAATACTAAGCGTGAGTATAATAAGCATTTTGTTACGCACATGGCTTCATTGGAAAAACTCCTATACTTAAAAGGGAGCCTTTCGCCTCTTAGGGTAAAGTAGGTAGGAGAATAAATGACTAAAGCTGTTATAATGCTATTAGGGTTTTGAATTTTAAATAATGCCTGTTAAAACTACTTTTGATCCACATTAGTTGTTAACACACACATTTGTTATAGATCTTGTTGAGTACAATTCGCTCTAATGCCTCATGATTTTGCAAAAAGTAACCATGATTAATCACTCTAATAAGTTGTCATCTCAGATATATATTTTCAATTTCCCCTAAAAGGTACTATTGGAAAACCCCCTATGGTGGACCACTCTTGTTAAGATCATAATGAGCTATTCAGGAGAACACTAGCATTCTTAACTCGAGGAATCTTTCAGTCATTATCTGTGATATCTTTAATAAGTCCTTAGGGTAAAGGAATTAGCCAACAATGATTAGTCATTAAAAACTTTTCACGCCATCCTGTACTCTTAAGGAGTAGATCTGTCTCCCCACTTATTATGTAACCTTTAAGGTTAATCATAATCAGAGCTTACAAAGATTTAGGGAAGGATAGGAGGTATTGTGATGAGCCGACCTACCACGATCATGAGACCTAGCATGCATGACATTACTACTACTAGTCACCAAGCCAGAGTAATGGCTTTCAGCGAAAAATCTGGAAGACAGGAGGTCTCATCACGAGCCACCTTTTTCATTGATGTTACTTCTTGTGAGTGGCACTGCCATCAGCTGGTTACCAAGCTAGGACAGTGGCCTTCGTCTAAAAATTCAAATAAGGCAACTCTGAATCTGTATCTAGTAGGTGGGATACTGACATTTCGCTAGGTTAAAAGACATCCCTGTCAAGGTTATGGACAACCGCGAGCAGCAGGGCCATGTCTGTGGTATTAAAGTTAACTACATACTATGATTTTCTTGGTTATCTTTCTCTTTCCCTAAAAACTCATCCTTTTTCTTGGACAATGGTTTTAAGACGATATTAACATTATTCTTTGAGTTCTATCTTTCAAAAATTGAAAAATATTTAATGATGTGGTACCCTTAGAGAAGGTTATTCATTGTACTAGATTAAGAGGAAATTTAGTTTTGAATCTGGATGACAATGTAATAAAGAGGTTGCTGATTGGTATCATAACTCACTTTAATTTTCATGGTATTCAGAGTGATGAAATACTCAATGATGACTATTCATAAGGTGTTGGTTGCCATCAATGTGTATTGATTGTAATTGCCTCTAAGTATGTGCTACAGAACCTAGGTACAAGATTGGTATATTAAGTGCATGAAACCTGTGGTAGTATTTGTGAAATTGCACCTCTTAAGTGAAATTTGATTCTTATCATAAGACTTTGGGTAGAAACAAAATATGGAATTCATTCGGGCCAAGGTAACATGCATGTGTCATACACTTTTTCTATAATGTCTACCTGTTGTACCTGATCCTGTTACGTTCCTGCAATTGATACTTTCATTAGAACTATAAGGTGGTTTTGGTTGGCATTGAAATGTTGCAGGCTAACAAAGGCATTCCAATACATCAGGAATCTTCATCCTTACTTGCTAGAATCTTTTCTGACATTTTCCCTACCTTATTTCACCGTCTTAGAGATTTTTCTTGCATGAGAAAATGCAAGAAGTTCGGCATGGGGGGATGTTGAGCCGCATACTTGTACCTGGTGTTTTTAATCATTATTAATCCATTATCTTGTTAATTAGAGGAATTTAGAAACAAAAGCTATTAATTTATAAATTCTTGTTATTAGTTAATTTGATGAGTGTTTTTAATAAATTCCTTCTTGGTTGCAGGAAGGTTCGGTGCAGGAATCCATTTGAGTACGAATTCACCAAATGGATAAAAGCAACAGCTGGGTAGTTAAATACGAGATTGATGAAGGTTAAAATATCAATTCTGTGATCAAATGGTGAATAATACTCAAATTACGACATGCGGGTTTTTTTTAGAGCACCATCGTTCCAGTGACCCAGAAATATATTGGAAAAATTCGTCTTCATGAAGGCGTTATGGACGGGGGAATATTCCAGTGAAAATTCGTTGAACATGAATGGTTTCGGTTCTGAACAGTTTTGGTTTTGAACAGGTCAACATTACAATTGTGGTTTTATCGAAGTTAGAATTACTTCAAAAGGAATTGGGATTAGATAGTTTAGACACTGTTGATCTCGGAATGGCTCTCGACGAAGAGTTTTCTTTTGAGATTCCAGATACTAAAGCCGATAAAATCAGCTCGGTGAATATTGCAATTAACTTTGTAGCTTCACATCCATAGCCTAAGTAGTGATCAAACATGTTTTATGAAGAATCATTGGCATCAGCATCAACTCGGCCCATTCAAAATCAAATCTTGTTATTCTGGTCTTGAATCCGTTGATAATTATAAGTTTGTATGTGCATGTAACCAAGGGCTTGAATAACTGGCTACCGCTATTCGAGGGGAGCGATTTCATAGGGATTGAGGGCATGCAGATAGGGCACACAAAAGCCCGATCGACATAGCTCAAACCTGAATTGGAAATCACATATCATTGTTTTGATTTTATTCACCTGAATCCTAAATTTGTATTATATGTAACCACTGACATTTAATTAGGAGCAACGTTGCTGCTATAAAGGAGAGCACTGCTCACAAAGGGGGAATTAATTAATCTCTTCTGATATGTAGAACCAGCATCGAATTGGCAGAGGGAGAGGAATTTCTTAGTTGCAGAAGCAGAATTCTTGAGATGTAGAAGCGGAACTCTGAGATGTAGAACCGTCATTGAATTTGCAGAGGATAATGGATTGTAATGAGAGCAGTGGCTTATGTTATATTTTCCATTTTAATTTTGAGTTTTAATCTAGAATTTGCTTCAGTATCTTTATTATATGTACATATTATGGTTTGCTGTGATTTCTCGAAGTAGATTGGGTAATCTAGGCTTGCTTTAGGAGTGGTAAGGGCCCACCACCACTGGAGACAAGTCATGTAGCTGAATAATATCATAGATATCATAGATTTGAATTTATAAATATAATTTTCATTTGAAAGCTTGTGAGATTAGATTTCAGAATCATCATTTCATTCCATACTTAAAACTGTCGTTTGACTTCCATAAGTTCAAACATAATGCTATAAATCCTATTTTATAATAATTGTTAAATGATTAAGAAGAGAGTCTTCACTGAGAAACAAATTTGTTATGCTCTGTTTAAATTACTATAATTCTGTGATTAATACTCAAGAAAAGAAATACAATGGTGATCGTGAGTGGAATGTGCGAGTGTTGATATGGTTAGATTAAGACTAGAGTTTTGTTATGGTTAAAGCTGATAGGAGTTGGCATTTCTTAATTATTTTAGTTATAGGAATATAATGATTTTTGAGTGATCAGAGTTAGAACCGATTTAATGCTTTGAGTTTGAGTTTGGTTTGTGTTACATAATCTCTTTGAATGATTGCAGGTTTTGATGATTATTTGATTTGTTTATGCTTCATGGGATTTTTCTTCATAATTAGATTTATTTTTAATTCGAATCATTCTTGTTTTCGCAGTATAATCATTTATCTATAGCGCAAGTTTGAGTGTGGATTTAATTGTGCAGGCAACATGATTTGAGTTTTATTTATTGAGTTACATGATTCGATTTTGAAGTAGGCTTGATTTTTAATAGTTCATTTTCATTTAGATTAAAATATTCAAATAGAAGGTTTCTCATAGATTAATTGTAATGTTATTTTTAATAGGATCTTTTAAATGTTATTTTACATAGAGTGAAGTCGTTTTATTTTAGCAATAATTAGAACTTTCTTTTGTTAGTTTGAATCTTGAATTTATTAGGAAGAGTAGTTCTAGTTAGTTTAATGTGTGAGGTTGTCATTATAATAATGTGTGATCTTTTTCCTTATTAGTTTCAAGTGTTTGTTTCAAGTTAGTGAGAGGAGTTAATAGATTAAGGTTTTCAAGATATCATAGGAAACTTAAAAAGTAGAATTTGAGTGCGATAATGTTACATGATTGAGGATTTCTTTGTATTCCTTATAGTTTAATTGCGGTATGAAGTTTTGTTGAAAATAATTAGTTCAATAGGTTTCCTTTTCAAGATTGTTTATTTTCCAACAAAGGTGTGTTTTCATTTCAGTTTCTAGTTTATCATTACAAATGATATATTTATACTCTGACCATTAAGTTGAGCCAATATGCAGTACAACTCACGTTTACGACTCCTGGATTGATAATTAATATTGAGAGGTTTAATCCGACAATTAAGCCGACCAATAGTTGTCTTGTGAAGTACTTTGCAGGAAAAATAATTATTCTGCCATTCACTCATGTGTCTCTTTTCATATAGTGCTATTACTTTTCTTCTATAGGCCCACTCCTTTTCCTTTTGTGTGAAAGAAATTTTTATGCACTACAATTGATAACTCACAAAGTTCACACAGTTTCCATCACCAAAGATATGTGCATGTCTTCTCATGTATTTATTGCATACAAGGCAC
This sequence comes from Pinus albicaulis, assembly GCA_034641835.2. Lineage (NCBI taxonomy): Eukaryota > Viridiplantae > Streptophyta > Pinopsida > Pinales > Pinaceae > Pinus > Pinus albicaulis. The sequence continues at coordinate 957,015,309 of CM076584.1, read as the reverse complement.
ATCTTTAAGATCATACTTACGACAACCAATCATATTTCTAATTGGGGCTCCTATTCCAAACATCACAATTTCATATTGAAGTTAATTCTTAGGCTCACCACTACTAATGACTGGGGAATAATAACCCATGTATATTCACCAAGCTTCAACTTCAAACCACAAAGCTCAACGTACTTACCACCCATAATATTCATAATTTCGTGTGTGAAGGAAGATATTGCCCCGAGTTGGTGTACTTTCCAATTTAGTCACCCCAACAGGGAATTCAATTACATCATATTAAAAAGGAGTTGTGTGACTCATTTAATTCTTAATATAAAAACCATATATGATATTTAAAAAATGTTAATAATAATAAAAATATTCAATGTTGGTCATAAATAAAAAAATTCAATGCTCATAATAAGTAAAATATTTCAATGTCATATATATATGAAGAACAATTAAAAACAAAAAAATTCTTGTGGTTTTAACTTTGGATATATCAAGCTCCGAGAAGGATCAAATTTCTCAAGGTGCAAACCTTTCCTCAAGTTTTTATTCTCTCTTGACGCTTTAGATTGAGAATCAAGATGGATCTAGTTTGGTGTTATATATATATATAATTTTTTGTTTGACCTAGACATGACATTACAAAATATTTTCTTCTATTGGAGAGTGTTCTTTGCACAAAGATTTTAAAGCATTTTAAATAGTCTAAGTATTTGACATTTTGGCTTCTTTTCATGTATATTTTTCAGTCAATATGTTTTGAAATTGTAAATTTAATTTGTCTAGACTAATCAATGCAAGTTCTTAAAAGGACTTTCAAAATATATATCTATTTACACACTTAAAATACAATTTAAACAATGAAAAATTAAGTAAGTACCATATATATATATATATATATACTTAATTTTTTACTACTTAAATTGCATTTTGTCTATATATATAAACTTACTTAATTTTTCATTGTTTAAATTACATTTTAAATGTATAAATAAATATAATGCTTATATATATATAATAAATAATAATAAAAATTAGAGTAGAGTCTATATATATAAAATAAACTTATTAACTTTAATTTTTATTTTCAATTTTTAAACTTTAAAAGAGTTTTATGAAAATTTAGATTATCTCAAACTTTTGGTAAATCCGTGGTTAAAGATATATACTACCACATATGACATTTAACATTTTTCAATTGAACATCCCATTTAAGAAAATAAAAACATAGTAATTTAAATTAATTATTTTCTACATAATATGTTTAAAATTTAACTGATACCGCCATACCCAACTCCTTAAATTATCGGAAAGGCCACAAAGTCATTGTAACAGTCACACACTCAATGCTTGACTTTGGAACTGGACGCGTAGGCTCATGATAAATTACGTGTCCAGCCTCAACCGCCTTTGGACAAGGTACCCCAACCTTGCTTGCTGTAGCAACTCTCTCTGTCTCTCTCCCCAAAATATCAGGGACCCGACTCGGGAGGTTCCCGTTTCGTACGTGATATTATTGTCTCCTTCCCACCCTATCTTCCCTCCAAAATGCGGAGAACAGGACTCAGTTGCCTCGATCTTTCTGATATTATTTTCTCACTCCTATCCTTATCTCCTGTCATGTCATATCAATCTTTATCTTCAGCATCACAATAAGTTTTATTACTAAAAATCTTGAAATAATAAAATTTGTTTCAAAAATATCTACAGGCAATATATTATACCGCTGCAACAGCCTTTCTCCAATATGAACAAATATGGAGCTAATTTTTTATTTCCATAATATTTGATTTCCACTGGATGCGCATGTGACCGCCTTCTGACTAAACATTATTTATAGCTGTGGCCGCCTCTTACTCAAGAGTGTGTATTCTTCGAAAAGTTAAGCATAGTCGGTTTGTGAGGCGGTGCTTGTCATCAGTAATCTACGAAGAGGGAAAATGACGAGGTTTTTCTCTTCTCTATATATATATCAACCATGAGATACTCTCTCTACATTGTTATTCTCCTCGTTTGTGTCCCTCGTTCACTCATATCACGATATTCAGCAATCACTGTTGGATTTCAGTTCCCTCGTCATTGGTGATCCTTTTGAGTCCATGGAGATTGGAGTGTGACTCTGTCATTTGGCCCATCTGGTGGATCTTGCAGCAGAGGAAGAGAGATGATGAGGATTTTAGTTTCAGGTAATTTATATACCTTTAGTCAGGTTACAGTTTTAATTTAGAAATTGTTAGTTATTCATGTTTGAGATTAGCATCTCTTTTCTTGGCCGTTTTGAGTGAATAGAATCCATGCAATTTAATGAACAACCGATCATATCAAGTTAATGAACATCTATAGCCCCTGCAGATTCGTTGATGTGACTTTAAAGCCTAGACACTTTGTCCACTGGATGAGGGATTCTAGAGGTAAGCCGGTTTAGTTTCACCAAGACGCAGCTACATCCCTGCAATCTGCCACGGACTCTGAGAGGATCAACGACTTTGACGAGGGATCTGAACGCCAACAGAGGTTGTCGACGTTGTGATATGAGATTGCCCGAGGCAAAGAAGAGGAAGAAAAAGGAACACTGATACAGAATGAAGACATGTTAAAAATGTTAGGGTTTTCAACTAAATTTGACTACGTTAAGTTGCTGCTGGTTTTGAGCTCCAGCACTTTGCTCATGATATTTATATATGATGATGTACCCTATTGATCATAATATTTATCTATCATGTAGCCTATTGCTGGTTGGATTGTTAAGCCACATTTGTATAGATTTTACACACTTGATCACTTTCCATATCACTCCGGCTAAACCAAGGGATTGTTGTTCATCCTCATGGTGGGTTAGTTGACAATGAATATCGTTTTGTATTCATAATAATCTCCATGTCTCGTGCTCTTATCGAGGAATAAGAATAATGGTATTTTTACGCTATTTTGCTTTCTATAGATATCTTAGTTTTATGTTAATTATGTTTTGTATAGATGTCTTAAAATTCAGCATGTTCTGTATGGGATGTCTTAAAATTAGGACGGTGGCCGTGTTACTGAATTTAAATTAGAACGGTGACCGTGTTACTTTAAATTCAGAGACCACTATGTACAAATCGGTTGAGATTAAATTACGCTTATTATACGTTATAATATATAAGGGATTGATTATGTCATAAAAAGATAAATTGTTCAGGTTCAATGTGAGTTAGCTGCTGGTGAACAGACCACTATGAACAAATCGGTTGAGATTAAATTGCGCGTATTATATGTTATAAGATTTAAGGGTTTGATTGTATTATAAAAAGATAAATTGTTCAGGTTCAATGTGAGCGAGTTGTTGGTGAAGATTTTGGTATTCATAATAATCTTTTTATATTCATTTATTGGTGAAGATTTCGGTATTCATAATAATCTTTTTATAATCAGTATATTTATTTTTCATGATATATGTTTTATAATTTAGGATGGATTTGTATGCTAGGTTTTAGAATTTGAAAGTAATTTGAAAGGTGACGGTTCTAAAAATTGGTTTGGTTTTAGAAAATTTAGTTTTTTAGGTGGTAAAGAGCATTTTTGTATTATATAAATTTTTTTTTTCTTAATATTAAGGATTAATTTTAATTCATTAAAATTTAGAGTTAATTTATCAAAATTTTCTAATAATTTTTTCATTTCTAATGAGAATACATGATTTTTCTTTCTAATAATAGTATATGATTTTTCTTATGTGAGCAACAAAATAAGAGAGACATAGTAGGCGAATGCCTTACAAAACAATCCCAGCAAAACACAAAATGCCTTACAAAACAGTTCCAGCAAAACACAAAATATGCAACACAACACTTCTAAGATATGATTAAGAGACTTGGTAAGCAAAATGTAAATTATGCAACACAACACTTTTAATATATGATTAAGATATGATTAAGAGACCGAGCAGGTGAATACGTTACAAAACAGTCACAACAAAACACAAAATATGCAACACAACACTTCTAATATATGTTTTTTCTATGTGAGTAACAAAATAAAAGACTTACTAGGTGAATATCTTACAAAATAGTACGAACAAAACACACAATTTGCAACACACAACACTTCTAGGGAATTTTTTACTAGACTTCATCCATTATTAAGGTATTATAGCAAAGTAGATTTGGCCATTAAATTTTACACTTCAATTTCGCAATTAAATTTAAATAACTTATTTCCATTTTTTACCCTCTTAGTTAGCAAAATATCTTTAGTTTACATCCCTAGTTAGCATACTTGTGTGTTTCTGTATTGAAGTCTCTTATTATGTGGAAATGTGTTTTGGATGAGATATCTTCTTAAATTTATATGTTTTGGATGGAATATCTTTTGAAATTTTCCTCATTTTTTCATGATGTATACAATAAATTTCTCTGACACAGCTTTTGGAGTGAATATTCTTTTCATCATTTTTTCCACAAATTTATCCTCTGGGAAAGAGCTTTGGTCGAGATGATGCATGATTAAGAGTGAATCTTCCATTACTATAAGTGTGTCCAATTGATTTTCTTTGGTTAACAAAATTCCTTAGCCTAAATCGTATATCACTGCTTCATTATTTATCATGTCATCAAAAACCCCATGAATTTCTAAGCACATTGTCCTCCTCTAAACCATAGAATATTCCTCTTCCTCTTACCACCTTATAGAACTTTGCAACTCATATAGTGCTAAACAATTATCAATAGTAATAATTAACATTAAATTTCAAATAATAGAAAAAATATTCATAACTTGAAAATAATGTGTAAAAACATTTTTCTTTTCACTTAGAAGAAGATTGATTATATAATCAATTTGTAGGTTAAACTTTGAACATAGTTTTAATGGAAATTCCTATGGTAGTAACGATTAATGAAGTGGAGGATAGTGGATTAGGAAGATAATTGTTTTTATAATAATTTTTTAAATTTAAGATGTATTTGCATGAGATGCCTTAAAATTAGAAGGGGTGGTGTTGGAAAATTATGACTAATTATAAATTAGGAGGTAGTGTTGGACAACTAGGAATAATTATAAGATATATTTGCATGGATATTTTAAAATGAGAAAAAGGAATTGTTGGACAATTGAATTATAGTCGAGATTAATTTTTAGATATTAGTAATCATAATGAAAAAGATTTATAGCTTAAAAATAATGTGTAAAAAATAATCAATTTTATTTATAACATGATTGATTTTATAAATAGCACAATCATATTAATAAATGTGGTTGACATAAGCTGTAGGCATCATTTTATTTGAATACATAATAATACATTATAGTTTAAATTCAAATTTAATGTAACAATTTGTTAAGTTAACTCAATATATTTAATATATTAATTTTATTAAATTTAATTTTTTTTAAATAAAAATAGTAAAATACAATATTTTTAAAATATTGAAGTGCTAATACCTAAAGCTTAAAAATATATATTGTTAAAATATATAATTACTTCTAGCATGCAGAGTTAGACAAATAGTTAAGTGAATAAGTTGAGTTGAGTTATAAATAGATTTGGTAAGTGAGTTAGAGAGTGAGTTTAAGAAGTTGATCATGTTCAGTTATGTGAGAGATAGTGCATGTCAATTTAGGTTAAATACCATTTACCTGGTTCATTGTATTAAGTTTTTTTATTCAAAGTGATTGAGATTAATTGAAGAGCCGCAACTCATTGTTTCTTGTGTGAAATACTTGTGTTATTGTGTGATTGAATCCTTTGGCTATCCAACAAATTGGTATCCAAGCTGAAGAAGAATCAAAAAATCCGTGGGCGAGCAGAGCCAGAGAAGGAGACCAACAACAAAAAGCCATCAATTTTTTTTTTTTTACCTGCAAAGGCCCACACATTTGTAGCGCAACCACTATGGAGGTCCACAACTTCTCCCAAAAAAACCTGCAGAGATTTACATGACCATGATATTTTACAAAAGGAATCATATTTTATTTATATTAAAGGTCACGTGGGTGGTCTAGATTTGGAAATCGTACCCACCATTTAGTTTAAAGATTTGTTAAGATTTGATATACTATACGTACAAGTTTTTAGGATTTAAAAAAGTAAGGTTTATTGTTTGAAAAAGAGATTTTTAAAGTTATATTCTTTTTCCAATAAAGGTTTTAAAGAGGGTTTTTATCAAAAGTTGTTTATATATAATTTAAAAAAAAAAAATATTATAAAAAAAATGGTTTTTTTTAAGTAGTTTTGCAAAGCTTTCATAAAAATAAAAAATAAAAGAGAAATTTACAGTTTTTGTCAGAGACAATTTTTTTTTGAGGTAAGATGGCCACATCCAGTTTTCAGCCACAACTTCCTTCTTTCATCAGGAAATATTACAATGTGTGGGCTATTAAAATGGAGACTATGCTAAAAGCACATGATATATGGGATCATGTCAAGTTTGGGTTTTGCAAAACCTCAAGATGATGCAGAGGAACGAGCCCTCAGTGATGCAGAGAGGGAACAATGGATGAAAGACAAGTGGGAGAATGCACAAGCGTTGTTTCGTTTCCAACAGGGAGTGGACTGAGCAGTGTTCCAGAAGATCATGATAACTTCTTCATCAAAGGAAGCATGGGAAACTTTTGCGACAAGCTATCAAGGTATGGCCAAAGTTAACATTGTCAAATTGCAGAATACTAGGAGAGACTTTGAAAGTCTGCGGATGAAGGAGACAGAGGACATTGATTCCTTCATGAATTGGGTCATGTCTGTCGTCATTCAGTTAAAAATCTATGGTGAATATGTTATAGATCAAACAGTAATTGAGAAGGTTCTTTGATCTTTGTCTACCAAGTTTGATGCTGTGGTAGAAGCCATAGAAGAAGCGAAGGATTTGGAAAAACTGACAGTTGATGAGTTGATGGGATCCCTTCTGTCACATGAAGCAAGGACAGACAAAAATAAGGATTCCACTCTAGAAACTGCCTCGAAAAGTCAAGCTTATATTTCAAGAGGTCGAGGCAGAGGTCGATCGAGAGGCAGAGGACGAGGCGATAGCTTTGGTGGTCACAGAGATGGCTGAGAAGATCATGAGCATCAAAGTGGAAGTAGCAACAACAGAAGCTTTCACAATAATCAAAGGTCTGAAAAATCAAAGGTAAAGTGCTATTACTGCAATAGATCTGGTAATTATGCTCCTCGTTGTGGTGGATTCGACACACAGTTGTACGAAATCACACGAGCTTAGAGAGTGTGGTCTACTCTCTAAACTATTGGTAACAGGCAGTATGTGGGGGGAGCTCAAAAGCATAAAACTTAAATGAAATAATATGCTGAAGTATGCTATGGTTAAAAGACTAAAACTAAATACACAAAAGAAGCTATATAGAGAGTTCCAAATAGTAATAATGCAAGCGATGGCTTGATGGCCTCTTCTTATTGAATGCTTGGAATAAAAGAAAATCTTACCCACTTGCCCAAGGGCTCCTAGGCAATGGCTCTAGGTCCTGATGCAAGGATGTTTGTCTTTCAATTTCCGCCTTCTGACGCAGTCTAACTCTCTCTCTCTCTACTGTGGTGGACAAAGATGTTGGGTGGCCAACTATCGAGTCCTCTTTAGCTTCAGCTCCTTGGGTCACACACAATGCCAGTGTTGCTTGGGAAACTTTGGCCAGCATAACCTTGTGATCACCATTTGCTCATATCTTTGTGGGTTTATATAGGTGAGCTTCAAATCCTCCTTGCCTCCCTTGGTGCATGATGAATGGCGACCCAAGGGAGAGGTGTGATTCCATTGTGTGCTAAAATATGCTTTTGTGTGCTCACATAATGTCTAAGGAGGTGCTGGTGCTGTCCTTAGGTGGATTTCACATAAGGAGAAATGGTCCTTTACTTACTTGTGGTCCCGAAAAGTGACTCTTTTCCACTTCCAGGAATGAGTGCTTATCGGTCTCCAGTGCACGCAGAAGGTGCTATTTCTCGAGGATAAAGTGCATATTTGAGCATTTATGACTAGTTTAGATCTGATTTTCTCAAAACCTTAGATATTTTAAATACTTCTTGATTTCATAATGTATTCCTATCCTATAAATCCTTAGGCTCGACATTAATTGATTTCGTCTTCTACTGTACAATTTTCCAATGTTAATAGTTGCCCCCTAATGTGTGAGGTCTAGGAAGAACTGTATAGCCGAAATACATTATAGTTTCTTTTATGTATCATACGCGGAGAGAGAGAGAGAGAGAGAGAGAGGCCTGCGTGTAGAATAAACAACACCTTGCACTGTTTCCGAGATAAAAATGGCCTAAGGGGCCCCCTGCAAGCGGACAAAATATATAACATATTTACAAAATTTCAACGAAGCGGGCATGTCTCATGCTCGTGATGCTATGGCTAGTTAAACAAAATTGGCAGATACATGTGTTGTCTGTGTCACTACTGTGGTAGGGATGCTGGTGGTTGTTGACGATGACTGTTGATGCCCTCAAGGGAATTTTTTTCTTTGATGGTAGGTGGAATGTGGTACCTATACGCATAATCTTGGTATCGCATATCATTGCGCAATGTATGCATATGTACTGGCTGGAACCTTCCTGCATAAGCATTGTTGTCAGAGACGCTTATAAAGGCACGGGTCTTCGATAAATCTTGATCAAAGTGCAATAGTTGTAAGGTATGATACCATCGTGACATGAAAATTTTTGCTATAGTATAATGTTAAGAGGATCGATGACATCTATGGACGATGATGTCTCCCATAGTGCCACCCGAGGATACCCCTTTACATGGGGAGTGGTCATCCAAGGTACCGCTTCCTTTTTGGAAGAGAGGCGTTGAGGTCGACAAAAAGGAATCCTGAACCAAACCATGATGGGTTTAACATAGGCATGTTGGTGAGTGGTAGCTAAAAAAATATGATGGGGATTCAGTGGCCCGAGGTCGAATTATGCTTGAGCAACGTGGTAGCAGTCATAGGTATTTATGAAGGAAAAATCCCTGGAGTCGGTAGGACTTCTAGGGCGAGTATGAACCAGCTATGATTTTTGGAATGGTGCATGCATGGGCAGTGAAATACTTTGACCAAGGGAGATGGGGGACTACTGCCATGGGAGGAAATGTGAAATATGAGGGCAAAGTGGTGAAGGGCATCGTTTGCAGTCTTTGTACACTTACCAAAAGAATAAAATAATGGGGTTTGGTTTGTACAAAACATAGAGATGGGCACCCCAACACATGAAAGAGGGTCACTCACTAAAGGCATGAGGACGATGTTTTACTGGGGGTAGGGGTCCCATTGGTTGGTCTCATATGTGAGGTTGATGAAGCGGAAGATGTCACAGATGGGTTTATGTTGATGGAGGTATGGTGGGCCAAATGGGGTGCATGGAGGTACGCTCTCGTTCTGCTTATACAACCCGATCGTCCGGGAAGGGGGTTGAGTTTAAATGGTGAACTTAAACTTATGCATGATATGTGGATGGGCATGAGGTGCTTCTCGGACTAAAATGGTATGGCCATGGCGTCACTTGTGGGGTGATGTATGGTCTATTTTGGATGACGATCGCCATGGAGGGGAGGCTCTACTGACCATCGCGGATGTTTATCATAAGCAAGGTGGGGTGATGATAAACGTGGTCGGGTATGGGGACCCTATGGTTTATTTATTATGGAGAAATGATGTCAGGATATGCAAAGTTTTCTGGGACTCTATCATGCTGAGGGTAGAATGATACCTTCTCTGGAACTTTCAGTGGGTGGCGCTGTGAATGGTTTGCGGGTTCTTCCTGTAAAAAACAACTACCTCATGTGAAAGCATCTTCTTTTCATCCAATATTATTAAAAAACATGAATTTTGGAGAGGAAGATGGGAGGGTGCATACCTGCCAGCGCTTGAAAAAATATTTCTTTGGAAAGCGAATGCGGGGCATCGCTTTCGTTCGTCATGGTATACTGATGATGGTGAAACCTACGGTTTGGAGAACGGACCTTATGATCTCCTGTTATGGACCTCTGAAGTTTTGGAAAAGGGTGATAAATATGGGACGATGGCCCTAATCCTATTCATTTTTACTTGCTGAATTTTGGGAGATAAGAGGTGATAGTAGATCCTTTCTTGCCATTGTGGTCAGCCTGTGTATCGGGGATTATCGATATTATGCTGAGGTAACTTCCATGACATCCTACATTTCAATTTTTTCAGTTTGGTGACGTCGGGGGCCATACAAATTAGGTTTGTACGACCTCTAAGGGGTTTTTTTCCCTAGATTGCGCGGGCAATATAGGCAAAGAGGCGCCCCCCTTTCGCTTATTTTCGAGGTACAGACGCGCGAAGGCACGTTGTTCCTTCATTTTTGCGCTCAAGGGTGCGCCTGTGAATGAAAGAGGCATGCAAGGACACGCATTTCTGAGAGACAGGCGCACCAGGGCAGTGTTTTTGAAAAAACTAGGGTTTTTTTGCTGTCCTTGAGTGCCTTTTGTTGACACTGACATTCTTTTGGTTACTTGTGCAGATGTTGGCGAGGTGGGATGCCCAATGGCCCGACTGGTGGGTCACGATACTCTACCACGGCCGCCAGGTGGTCAGGGAGGAGGTGTTGTAGGAGGACCAGGTGGGGGTGCCAGTGGAGCTGGCGGGGATGGTGCTGGCACTTCTGGTGAGGGCAGTAGCTTAGCTAAAACTAAGGTAGTAGCCAAGAGAGCTCATGCGGATGCGTCTGAGGCACGCATCGCAGTTCTTACAGCTCAAGTGGAGGCTATATAGGACTTCTGGGGTCGAGTGGACCATTTGAACCACAGGATGCGTGCTCGAGGTTTTATGGATGACTTCGAGGAGGCATGGCTAGAGACAGTGATGGCCCACAAGAGGGACTACCGGCCTACTCTACGACGGGTAGCTATTGCAGTGGTGATAGCAGCTCCGGTGGTGGCACCAGGAGCAGTGGTGGGTCTAGGTGCCCCTCTTAAGGGGGCACCCCACTAGAGTAGACTTGTACATAGGGAAATCACACGTTATGAGGATGCTTCCCTTATTTTTAACGACCTCTGTATTTTTTGGCTGGCCAATGGGCCAGTGATATTATTTTTGTACTCTGATACACATATTTTTTTATATATATATGAGAGATCTCTTTTTGCGGCTCTACATGGTATTGTGTCTATTTCAGTTTATGCATTTTGTGTTATGCTAATGGATATAAACATTTTTGGTTTTTTATGTATGGTGGTTTATTTGGGATGCATTCCAGTCTAGGATATTATTAGCTATGCGATCAACTATCTGGTTTTGATTCCTTGATACATGTGAGAATGTAATATAATCAAACTGTCTGCTTAATCTTCTGACGTGCAAATATTTTCTGAATAGGTTTGCATCTCTGGTTTCAAATGTTTGGTTTAATTGTGAGACTACTAGCTGGGAATATAGGTAGAAATGCATATGGTGGATTCCCTAGTGGAGGGCCTCGCACATAAGTCCGATAACGACATCATATTATGCTTGATTGTTGGTTGCTGATACGATGCACACACCGTTTGAACACAGGGGTGATTGGTCCGGGTTGTAGATGACCTAGGCGGCGACAGCTAAGTTTTGAGACCATTGTGATGCTCCATCAGCAAATCCAAAATAGGGTTCAAGCTAGTGATCCATGGTGATATTTTGAGCGCGTTTATGTTTTTGGGTCAAAAATATATTGGTATTGGGATTTTTGTGTACTCTATCTCTAGGGGATAAGGGCTACAAGGGCCCTTATGAGTAGAATTTCTTGAGGTAAAGGTCGTTGATGGGGTTAGTGAGGTAGGTTTCGTCCGGTTCCGTCAAGATGTATGCCCCCTGCCGAAGATAATGTTTGATGATATAGGGCCCTTTCCACAAGGTTTTGAACTTTCCTAGCCCTAAGGCTTCTTTTATGACATCATAGCGAAGGACTAGCTCTCCCTCGGTAAATGAGTGAGGGGTGATGTGGCGATCGAATGATGCTTTTACCCTTTTCTTATGGGCCTCGTTGTGTTGCAGCGATTGTCGACTGTTTTCGTCAACTAGCTCTAGCTGTACTAGGCATTGTTCTAGAGGCTGGATGTCATCAAGGAGTTCGATGGCGGTATGCAAGTTTGGGATCTCACGTTCTATGGGGATTACTGCTTCGATCCCATATACTAGGTGGAAGGGAGTAAAACCAGTGGAAGTTTTAACTGTCGTGCGGTATGCCCACACGGCAGAGAAGAGCATGTGGTGCCAGTTGGCTTTATGGTTATTCATCATGCGCTGTAACATAGTTTTGAGTACTTTGTTAATGGCCTCTACCTGTCCATTGGACTGGGGGTAATATGGTGAAGCGAATTCATGGGTGAATCCGAGATGATGAGATAGCTCCTCGAAGACTTCGTTTTCGAAGTGCTTTCCATGGTCGGAGACTAAATCTTTGGGTACGCCAAATCGGGCTATCACGTGGTTGAATAGCAATCGAGCGGCGATTTCTGCTGTGTTGTCATATGTGGGCATGGCTTCGGCCCACTTGGTGAAATAACCGACAGCCATGAAGATGTATTTATGGTTGCCTGATGAGGCTGGGTTACAAGTCATGAAGTCAATTCCCCATTTACAGAAGGGGCCAGCTATAATGAAAAGATGCACAGGGACAGGTGGTCCTCTTGCTTTGTGGGTGAAGCGCTGACACTGCTTGCATATTTTGACTTCCATGATACAATCTCGAAATAGGGATGGCCAAAAATACCATGCTCGTAGGAATTTTTGGGCAGCAGCCATTCCAGATAGGTGGTCACTGCATGCACCTATGTGGCAATCGTTCAGGGCTTGCTCTGCTTGATCATGAGTGAGGCATCGCCACAAGATTGTATCGATGCCTCTCCTGTATAAGAAATCTCCTATGAGGAGGTATCGAGGGGATTGTCGATGTATGTGCCGATGGTCATCACGCATGAGGTGAGGTTTGACCTTTTGGGTTCGTAAGAATATGAGAATATCCCCATACCAAGGGTCATCGGTCGCTACAAAGAACAGGTGTTCATCTGGTAGTGAATTGTTTACTGGTGATCCTTTGGAATCTCCTGGGAGGTCTATAATGAACTCTTCTAGGGCAAGTGCATTTTTTATTTTGGGAGAGAAAAACTATAAGTCATATTCTTGGAGAATAACTATCCAGCGAGCGCACTTGTGATTCATTAATCGGCACGTGGGCAAGTATTTGATGGGGTTAGTATCTGCTATGACCATGGTCTTTTTTAAGATGATGTAATGGTGAAGTTTTTGTACTGCATGGATTAATGCTAGGGTAGTTCTTTCTTTGGGCTCATATCTTAATGCGGGGCTTGATAGGGTTTTACTAACATAATAGATTACGTGCTCCCTTCCGTCTGGGCACTCTTGGACCAATACTCCAGCCAATGTCAATTCGGATGCTGATAGATACAGGATATAATCCTTGTTATAGTCCAGGGGACTGATAAGTGGTGCTGAAGATAGTGCTTATTTCAGCACATCGAATGCTTGTTGGGCATGATCATCCCATTTAAACAGGATGTTCTGGCAGAGGAGGCGCAATAACCCTTGAGCACATGTCGTGTAATCTAGAAGAAAGCTTCTCAAAAAATTGGCCTTTCCTTGTAGGCTTTGGACTTTCCTAAGGGTTCGAGGTGGAGGGACTTCTTTAATGGCTTGAAATTTTAAAGGGTCAACTCGAATCCCCTGTTGGGACACAATAAAACCTAACAGTATTCCTGTATTGACACAGAAGACGCACTTAAGAGGGTTGAAGCACAGGTTGTATTGACGGCATCATTGGAATACCAATCGTAGATACTCGAGTTGGTTGGACCGTTTCTTAGAGCGTACCATAAGGTCATCCAAGTAGGCAAGGATAAGGTGTGCCAAGTCATGAAATATGTAATTCATGCCCCTTTGGAAGGTAGCTCCAACATTCTTTAGGCCAAATTGCATTACCTTGTATGCGAATGTGCCCCAGGGGGTGGTGAACACATTTTTGTACCGATCTGTATGGCGGATATGGATCTGATTATATCCGGAGAACCCATCCATGAAGGATAGAGCCTCATGGCCAGCACAAGCATTGATAACTTGGTCGATGATGGGGGTGGGATAATTATCTTTAGGACAAGCTTTGGTCAAATCCTAAAAATCGGTGCAAACACATATAGTGCCCTATTTTTTCATGACGGGGACAGGATTAGAAACCCAAGATGTATAGGCGAGGGGGTATATAAACTCGGCTTTGTAAATCTTGTCGATTTCTTGTTTTATTGCTTCTGCCTTTGACGGTTGCTATTGACATTGTTTTTGGCAGACAGGGGTTACATCTGGCCAAGTGTCAATATGGTGCTCTACGATCGCGAGACTAAACCCAGGCATATCTGAGTAGTCTCAAGCTAAGATATCTCGATACTCTTGTAATAATTTGGTATAAGAGGCTACTTCTTCTGGTGAACGTGCTGCCCCCAGCGAGATTTATTCGACTTTTGATGGATTTTGGGATATTTTCACTTTGATGGTAGGTGAAATATTTGACATATTGCCTTCCACAAATGCAATAGGCACGGGGATGGGGTTTTTAATCTAGTCGACCTTTCCTGATGGTAGAAAGTTTTTTGATTCGATCGCATAGATCTCTGGTTTAGTTGTCTTGTCAGGTGTGACTGCCTTCCTAGGAAGAAACAATGAGAGGTGATGCATTGCATCCCATGGGTAATCAGGCTCCGTCATGGTTTCCAGGATATCCTCATCAGAATGAAACAGGGTATTAAATGGGGATTTTTCCCTTGTAGGTTGAGACTGAATGGGGGTGATCCTGGTGGAGCTAGTTGAGAAACATGACAAAGACTCCATCATGGATGTGGTGGATCCAGACATCGTTGATAGAGTGCAGAAAGATTGGGTCTATACTCTCGTAGGGATAGCTACTCTTGTAGCTGCGACTCTCTCAACACCTATGGTAGATGAGCAGACAACTCGAGTCATGGTTCTGATGCATGATGTCATGAACCGTATGTGGTGTGTTGTGTCGTTGGCGTTTGGAGGGGGACAGATCTCCCTAATCGGTTATCTTTCAGGTAGCCACGACTGGGTGGACGTATTTGTCACATCCTCTTGGGTCGTCGAGCTGCTTATGGAATCCCAGTCTGCACCATCTTCTTGGGAGAGGTGGACGATGGTTGATCACATACAGTCTAAAGTTGTGCGGAATATTGGTATGTAGTGGCAACGACGTAGAGGATGGTTATCCTCGCATATCTGGCATGAATATGGAATATCCATGTTAGCACAGTATACTACATGGACTGGGTACCATCGTTGGAACATTTCCAAGGCTGAACAGTTGATGATGTAATGATCAATTTCATCGCAAAGTACACACCTTTCAACTAGGGGAGGTGGTATGGCAGGGGGTTGCTCGGGTGATCGTTGCTCTTCCTGCAGGTACAAGATGATACGAGGCTCATCATTGATAGACTGGATGGAGGGATCCTCTTGATAGGACTGCTCGACTGCTTGTAAGGCATCCCTATACCATGGTATTTCTGGACAATGGTGGGTATAATGCCCATAGGTGTCACAAAGGGCACATGCGTGATTGGTACGCAATGGTTTTCTTGTACTTTTGGCTGCAAGTTCCTTTTTATGGGACTTCCATTTTGAGGTGACTTCCTCACAGCTGAGGAGTGGTTTCAATTCGTCCAACTTTGGGCATATGTGAGTAGGGTGTCTTGTAACATCACATATAGTGCAAGCTAATGACTCCCTCTGCATGGTGGGGGTCACCACTTTCTTTCCTTTCTTGGCGATTTTATTTATCATGGTCACTGGTTTCGCAATGGGAATTTCCCTTGTGGGGGTGGTTTCGACTACTACTTGGGTAGGTTGGGGTTCCTCAGGACTGGGCGGCTTTAACCTAAAAATAGTAACGTTGGTAGCTGGTGTTCCTGGAGGGGGAACGAGACACCATATTGGGAATGCCAATGATACATTGGGTAATACTAGTGTTGCCAAGACCTGGTGGGAGGTGAAGCCAGGAGGTGTGTAGAGGAAAAGTGTTTGGGAGGCGGCATAGACTAGGGAGGCTGCAGTAGCTTATGCCTCGGTGTCATTGCTGCTTGAGTCTGTGTCCTGACTAGCCTCGGTGCTTGATGTGGACATCATACATACCGGGGCCCCTGTGGCATTGGGAAATACCTCAGGGATAATAGGAGGATCTCCTAGGAATGACCCTAGGATGGACGATAGTTTGAATTGGCTAGGTCCATATTCTTGATACCGTAAAGGACCATCTATGGTTGTATCTACATAAGGTAGAACCATATCTGTGTTGGTCATGGGACGCTTTTCATTGTGCATCAGTTGGTCTACTGTGATGATTTGGTCTTCATGGGGGAACATCATGATGTGGAAAACGGAGGATGCTATGGCAGACATGGCATACATGTAACTCCACCCAAGGAGTATATTGTAATCCAAGTGAGCATCCAAGACTTCAATGTGTATGTGGACCGTCTTTCCAGCTAAGCAGACCGATAAATTTTGGAAGAGCTTGATGGGGGTCGAGGGACGACCATCGTCTGTTCTGAGTGTGATGACGGAAGGTTTAAGTTCGGGGGTTCCTAACTTCTGCCATACATTCTTTGACATGATGCATGTGGATGCACCCTCGTCAGTGACACATCAGTGAATAGTGATATTCTGTACCAATATTCGTATCTGGAAGGCAACCATGGAGGGAAGCCTAGGGGTGGCTTTGTTTAAGTCAAAATCCACCATGCGCATGTCGGCAGGGTCGACGAAGCCTAATGCGGAAAGTAGGGCTTTCCGTTGCTTTGGGCATGACTGCAAAACCTCCAAAGTGGACACAGCAGCAGGTGACTGAGCTAAATCTTCTACGATGCTGTAATTGTGGGCTGCTTTGGAGTAGTTACCTGCTCACCTATTAGGCCCTTTTACCATTTTTGGAAATGGTTCCGATGGAATATTTGGAATAGTTAAAGGTGAATTCGACACACTCGTACTAGCCCCTGACGTACTAGTGTCTGGTGGGGTGTCGTAGCTGCGATTCTGAGTTTGGAAAAACATTTATTCCCTAGCCATGTAAATTTCATGGTTGTTTTTTCTAGAATCGTCGGGGTTTTGCTGCTGAGTGCTGACTATTCCTTGATGGGGGAAGGGTTCTTACATAACCATAGTTGTCTGGGAAGATCCTCCTTGTCCTCGGTTACTCTAAAGCTTTTTAAGCTCAGGGAGTTCGGGATAGTGGTGAGTATAGTGCCCATGCTCACCACATATTGAATAATAATGGTTTGTTCGTAGAGGTGGCCTTTTGAATTTCTTTTGGGCATTGCGTGGCTCCTAGTTCTGATTTCGGTTGGAATTACCTCCAGCCTGGGATCGCGGTAGGCGCTATTGGTTGCTACCCCCCTATCCAGGGTTCCCTTTGGGCTTGTTTTTTACCTTTCTTTTAACCACGTTAGGAGGGTAGTTCTCCTAATCACACTGGTGTGGTTGACTTTGGGACGGCTGCACAAAGTTCACCTGCGCATTGTTTTGCATAGGTTGGTTATGTGCTTGGGACTGAGCATACTGTTGTCCTAAGTTTGCACCTGGCCCTTGGGGGGGATTTCTTTTGTCAGTTTTTCCTCCTGTGTACTGGGTCCCCTCAGCCGGAGGATAAGTTCCTCCTTGATGATATGCTAGCACCCTATTAGTAAAATTTTGTTGTTGCATATGATGACTTTGAAATACGGGTTGAGACATGTTCTGGGCAGACCCATGTGTGTAACCAGGATTCTGACTGCTGCTACCTAGGTACCCTTGGGTCATTGACCCAATAATTCCATATGCAGAGTTCGACGCGCTAGGCAATTCTTGATACGATTGCAGGCGTGGGGCATTGGACAAGATATTGTATATGTATCATGATTGCGTGTAGATCAGTTCAAGTGGTTGGGCTTTACTGATTGCGTGTTGTTTGGATGTGGGTTTATGTTGCGCCACATCCTTTGAAATCTCTGCCATCAGAGTTTTCAAGAATAAATCTAAAAGGACTCGGTCATCGAGTTAAGCTTTGCATAAGCTATAACGTTGTCTCCTCTGAAATATGGGTAGAGGGGGATTTCCTAAAATGAGTTAGTAACTCCATTCCAAAATCATGGTGAATGGGTAACTGAAAGTATGTGAGGAAGGTGGTAGCGAGGGCGCTAAAGGTTCTATGTGAAGCAGGGGGTTTCTCTATGTACCATTTCGTGGCCACTCCCATAAGAGTGCATTGAAACAGCCTCAACCGAATAGTATCATCAATGATACTATTCGAAGAGCACCACAGGTGAAAGTTCATTATATGATTTCCTGGGTCTTCTGCTTGCTTTCCTTCAAACTTTGGTATGTCTGAAGGGAGCTTCATCGACATGGGAGGCCAATTAGGGTATTGTGCGATGGGGTCATTGGTGAGCTTGGTTAAATCTAGTAGATTTAATGCTGCTAAGAAGGCTGACTGAGAGGTTGACGCCATGGAAACATGTGAAGACAGGAAGTTCTGGTTAGAACGAGTGTTAGTTTGTGACGTACCCTATTGTGAATTAAGCTGGCTTCCCGTATGGGACGCACTCCTCTACCCCCCAGGGGACGAGGGGGGAGTGGTGTGTGGTGTGGCATTGGGAGACCAACTAGGGTTCCCAACTAAGCTTGCTCCTAGAAAGGAGGAACCAACCACTATGGCAATGTTCCATCTTTGACGTGTAAACAGCGAAAGACCTGGAACCCCTCCCAATAATGGGGGTAGGTCCAAAAGACACCTAGACCAACGAGATTCCATTGGAACTGTTTTAGTGTCAACTAGGTTAGGTTTTGGAAAAAAATTTTGAGGGGATCGAGTATGTGATCACGAAAAATTTAACGCCACATACATAAAACAAAGCGAAAATGAAATGAATTTTCCTTTAACTTAATCTATGTGATCAATCAAGTAAAAAATGGTTTTTTTTGTTTGCGCGTGATACTCAAAATCCTAGAAGACTTAAAAATTCCTCACACACTCAAGAGTAACTGGGCCTTGAGAGGATTTCTTGCGAGTGCTGGCACAATGTCCTGAAAGAGCTAGCAATGCCCCCAGTCAGCCAAAGAGAATCAACCAGGGCAAGGGTAAAGGGTCTGGCGCTTGCCTACACCATCAACTATAGGGTAAAGGATGCCCTAGTTTTGGCCACTAAGAACCATCGTCCCACATGAGCGTTCGAGTCTTGGGCTTCTTGGTATTTAGCTAACAATACCGAGTATCAGCCGGGTCAGGTAGCCCCAACTGATACTGCACGCACTGCGCCTAAGCCTAACCCCCTCTGAATCGGGTCTCTGTCGCGCTCGCGTTTTGTTTTCCGTGGGCTGATAGGTGGATTTTAAAGCTCCCTAAAAACACAACTTCTATGTTTCAAATGTGAAGCATGATCAAGGCGGCTTATTGGATGCCTACCCCCTTGATCCTAACTTAATCTATAATTTCTCTTGTGGCCCTTGTGGGGAGAATTTAGTGAATTGGTTTAAGATATTTTTAGGTGGCTTTCTTTTCTTAGTGGGTGAATGTCTGTGAGCGTATAGTGAACAATCTCATAATTTGAAAATATGGATATCGGTGATCCTTTACAAAAGTCCCCTAGTTAAACTATGTGACGTTGTTCCTTGCTCAAATGTAAAGCATTTGTGGATAATGGGCTGCTTCCAAAACCTCCTAGTTAGTCTATGTGAGTGACTAAAGGGAGATGGAAAATCACAAATGTAGAGTGTTAATATGCTTGTCTAGGGTCACAAAATGGTGCAAAGACAGTAGAGATTACTTTCTCTAATTAGTGATTCAATCCTAGTCCCGAAATTTCCTAAATGCAAAAATTGAAATTTAAACTAAACAATTTCTACACTAGCTTATGCATGTGTGGTCATGAGCCACTTACTTGGATTAGTTGAGCTAAGTGTGCATACCATAATTTTCAAAAAACATAAATTGTTCGAAAAGAAATGGTTAATTCGCCCCCTACTTAAACTATGTGAACACTTTTGCAAAAAATTACTTAAATGAAAACTAACTAAATGCCTAAAAAAAGAAGTAAAAAATCAGTTCTCAGAAGTTGTGGGGTATCAACAGAGGTGTTGGTAGATACATTAGGAGATGCCCAACACACTTACAAGCAGAAAAGATGCAAAAAATGGGGCGAAAAACTCCCTCTACAATTTTTGCGCAAAACCCCCTAACAGGTGCGCTTTCCTGCACGCAGGTCACTCCTGAACGCGCCCAATGTGCCTCTGTGTGAAAAAATTGCGCGCAAAAAATCCTGCAAGTAAAAGATTTGGAACTGCCTTCTTTAGTCTGTCACCTCAGTGAGTCTAGGGACTACAAGATGGGTCAAAGGACTATTAGCTCCGCTCCAACATAGACTAAGGGTCTCCTACAAAAGATGGCACAACCACATAAACTTGAAACACGTCAATGGAGTTGCCAATCCTATTGTGGTGGATTCGACACACAGGTGTACGAAATCACACGAGCTTAGAGAGTGTGGTCTACTCTCTAAACTATTGGTAACAGGAAATATGTGGGGGGTGCTCAAAATCATAAAACTGAAATGAAATAATATGCTGAAGTATGCTCTGGTTAAAAAACTAAAACTAAAAACACAAAATAAGCTATATAGAGAGTTCCAAAGAGTAATAATGAAAATAATGGCTCAATGGCCTCTTCTTATTGAATGCTTGGAATAAAATAAAATCTTACCCACTTGCCAAAGGGATCCTAGGTAATGGCTCTAGGTCCAGATGCAAGGATGTTTATCTTTCAAGTTCTGCCTTCTGACGCAGTCTAACTCTCTCTCTTTGCTGTGGTGGACTAAGATGTTAGGTGGCCAACTATCGAGTCCTCTTTAGCTTCAACTCCTTGGGTAACACACAATGATGGTGTTGCTTGGGAAAATTTGGCCAGCATAACCTTGTGATCACCATTTGCTTATCTCTTTGTGGGTTTATAAAGGTGAGCTTCAAATCCTCCTTCCCTCCCTTGGTACATGATGGATGGTGACCCAAGGGAGAGGTGTGATTCCATTGTGTACTCAAATATGATTTTGTGTGCTTACATAATTTTTAAGGAGGCACTGGTGTTGTCCTTAGGTGGCTTTCACTTAAGGAGAAACTGTCATTTTCTTGCTTGTGGTCCCAGAAAGTAACTTTTTTCCACTTCTAGGAATGCGTTCTCATCGGGCTCCAGTGCGTGCAAAAGGCGCTCTTTTCGAAGGGTAAAGCACGCATTTGAGCATTTATGACTAGTTTAGATCTAATTTTCTCAAAACCTTAGAGATTTTAAATACTTCTTGATTCCATAATGTATTCCTGTCTTGTAAATCCTTAGGCTCAACATTAATTGATGTCGTCTTCTGCTATACGATTTTCCACTTTTAACAGCTGCCCCTTAATGTGTGAGGTATAGGAAGAACTATATAGCTTAAATACATTATAGTTTCTTTTCTGTATCGTACGAAGAGAGAGAGAGAGAGAGAGAGAGAGAGAGAGCGAGGCCTATGTGTAGAATAGACAACACCTTGCACCGTTCTTGAGATAACCATGGCCTAAGGGCCCCCTGCAAGCGGACAAAATATACAAAATATTTACAAAATTTCAACGAGGCAGGTATGTCCCATGCCCGTGATGCTATGGCTAGTTAAAAAAAATTGATAGATACATGTGTTGTTTGTGTCACTATTGTGGTAGGGATGCTGGTGGTTGTTGACGACGACTATTGATGCCCTCAGGGGTGTTTTCTTCTCTGACGAAAGGTGGAATGTGGTACCCATATGCGTAATATTGGTATGGAATATCATTGCA
Source organism: Pinus albicaulis (assembly GCA_034641835.2). Classification (NCBI taxonomy): domain Eukaryota; kingdom Viridiplantae; phylum Streptophyta; class Pinopsida; order Pinales; family Pinaceae; genus Pinus; species Pinus albicaulis. The sequence goes on along the minus strand of CM076584.1, from coordinate 956,993,499 downwards.
CAATGTACAAATATGTACTGGCTGGGACCTTCCCGTGTAAGCATTGTTTTTAGAGATGCTTATAAAGGCATGGGTCTTCGACGGATCTTGATCAAAGTGCAATAGTTGTAAGGTACGATACCATCGTGACATGAAATTTTTTGTTGTAGTTGAATGTCAAGAGGATCAATGACATCTATGGAAAATGATGTCTCCCATAGTGACACCCAAGGATACCCCTTTACATGGGGAGGGGTCATCCAAGGTACCACTTCCTTTTTGGAAGAGAGGCATTGAGGTTGAAAAAAAGGAAGCCTGAACCGAACCATGATGGGTTTAACATAGGCATGTTGGTGAGCGGTAGCTGAAAGCAGATGATGGGGATTCAGTGGCCCGAGGTCAAATTATGCTTGAGCAACTTCTCGGCAGTCATAGGTATTTCAGAAGGAAAAATCCCTAGAGTCGGTAGGACTTCCAGCGCGAGTATGAACTGGCTATGATTGTCAGAATGGTGCATTAATGGGCGATGAAATAATTCGACCAAGGGAGATGGGGAACTGCTTCCATGGGAGGAAAGGTGAAATATGAGGGCAAAGTGGCGAAGGGCATCATTTCGGTCATTTTACACTTACCAAAAGAATAAAATAATGGGGTTTGGTTTGTACAAAACACAGACACAGGTACCCCAAAACATGAAAGAGGGTCGCTCACTAAAGGTGTGAGGACGGTGTTTTGCTGCGGGTAGGGGTCCCATTGGTTGATCTCATGTGTGAGGTTGATGAAGTGAAAGATGTCACAGATGTGTTTATGTTGATGGAGGTATAGTGGGCCAAATGCGGTGCGTGGAGGTGCGCTTTCGTTCTACTTGTACAACCCAATCGTCCAGGAAGGGGGTTGAGTTTAAATGGTGAAATTGACCTTATGCATGATATATGGATGGAAATGAGGTGCTTCCTGGACTAAAATGGTATGGCCATGACGTCACTTGTGGGGTGATGTATGGTTTATTTTAGATGACGATCATCATGGAGGGGAGGCTCTACTGACCATCGCGGACGTTTATCATAAGCAAGGTGGGGTAATAATAAACATGGTCAGGTATGAGGACCCTATGGTTTATTTCTGATGGATAAATGATGTCAGGATATGCAAATTTTTCTGGGACTCTATCATGTTGAGGGTAGAATGATACTTGCTCCAAAACTTTTAGTGGATGGCGCTGTGAATGTTTTGCGGGTTCTTCCTGCAAAAAACAACTACCTCAAGTGAAAGCATCCTCTTTTCATCCAATATTATTTAAAAACATGAATTTTGAAAAGTAATATAGGAGGGTGCATACCTGCCAGTGCTTGAAAAAATATTTCTTTGGAAAGCGAATGTGGGGCATCGCCTTCGTTCGTCATGGTATACTGATGATGGTGCAACTTACTATTTGTAGAACGGACCTTCTGATCTCATGTTATGGACCTCTGAAGTTTTGGAAAAGGGTGATAAATATGGAACTATGGCCCTAATCCTATTCATTTTTACTTCCTGAGTTTTGGGAGATCAGAGGTGATAGCAAAGCCTTTCTTGCTATTGCGGTCAGCCTGTGTACCAGGGATTAGCGATATTATGCCGAGGTAACTTGCATGACGTCTTGCATTTCAATTTTTTTAGTTTGGTGACATCGGGGGCCGTACAAATTAGGTTTGTATGGCCTCTAAGGGGATTTTTTCCCGAGACTGCACGGGCGATCTAGGAAAAGAGGCACCCCCCTTGCACTTATTTTCGAGGTACAGCCGTGCAAAGGCATGCTATTCCATCCTTTTTGCGCGCAAGGGCAGTGTTTTTGAAAAAAAATGTGTTTTTTGCTTTCCTTGAGTATTTTTTGTTGACACTAACATTCTTTTGGTTACTCGTGCAGATGTTGGTGAGGTGGGATGCCCAGTGGCCCGACTGGTGGGTCACAATCCTCTACCACGGCTGCCAGGTGGTCGGGTAGGAGGTGTTGTAGGAGGACTGGGTGGGGGTGCCGGTGGACCTGGCACAGATGGTGCTGGCCCTTCTAGTGAGGGCAGTAGCTCGGATGTAGCTGAGGTAGTAGCTGAGAGAGCTCATGCGAATGTGGGTTAGGCATGCATCACAGTTCTTACAGCTCAGGTGGAGGCTCTAGAGGACTTCTAGGGTCGAGTGGACCATTTGACCCAAGGGATGTCTGCTCGAGGTTTTATGGATGACTTCTAGGAGGCATGGCTAGAGATAGTGATGGCCCACGAGAGGGACTACCAGCCTACTCTATGACGGGTAGCTATTGCAGTGGCGATAGTAGCTCTGGTGGTGGCAGCAGGAGCAGTGGTGGGTCCAGGTGCCCCTCTTGAGGCGACATCGCCCTAGAGTAGACTTGTACACAGGGAAAGCACACGTTATGAGGATGCTTCCCTTATTTTTGATGACCTCTCTATTTTTGGGCTAGCCAATGGGCCAGTGATATTATTTTTGTACTCTAATACACATATTTTTTTATATATATATGAGAGATCTATTTTTGCAGCTCTACATGGTGTGGTGTCTATTTTGGTTTATGCATTTTTTGTTATGCTGATGGATATAAATGTTTTTAGTTTTTTATGTCTGGTGTTTTATTTGTGATGCATTCCAGGCTAGGATATTGTTAGCTATGCGATCAACTGTCTGGTTTTGATTCCTTGATACATGTGAGAATGTAATATTATCAAATTGTCTGCTTAATCTTCTGGCACGCAAATATTTTCTAAATAGGTTCGCATCTCTGGTTTCAAAGGTTTGGTTTAGCTGCGAGACTACTAGCTGGGATTGTAGGTAGACATGCAGATGGCGGATGCCCTGGTGGAGGGCCTCAAACATAAGTCCGATAACGGCATCATATTCTGCCTGATTGTTGGTTGCTGATCCAATGCACACACCGTTTGAACACAGGGGTGATCAGGCAGGGTAATAGATGACCTAGGTGGCAACAGCTAAGTTTTGAGATCATCGTGATGCTCCATCAGCAAATCCGAAATAGGGTTGAAGCTGGTGATCCATGGTGATATTTTGAGAAATTTTACGTTTTTGGGTCAAAAATATTTTGGTATCGAGATTTTTGTGTACTCTATTTCTAGGGGATAAGGGCTACAAGGGCCCTTATAAGTAGAATTTCTTGAGGTAAAGGTCATTGACGGGGTTAGTTAGGTAGGTCCCGTCCGGTTCCGTCAATATGTATGCCCCCCTACCCGAGAAAATGTTTGATGATATAGGGCCCTTTCCGCAAGGTTTCGAACTTTCCTGGCCTTAAGGCTTCTTTTGCGACATCATAACGAAGGACTAGCTCTCCCTCTATAAATGAGCGAGGGGTGATGTGGTGGTCAAATGATGCTTTTACCCTTTTCTTATGGGCCTCATTGTGTTGCAGCGATTGTCTCCTGTTTTTGTCAACTAGCTCTAATTGTACTAGGAATTGTTCTAGAGGCTGGGTGTCATCAAGGAGTTCGATGGTGGTATGCAAGTTTGAGATCTCGCGTTCTATGGGGATTACTGCTTCGATCACATATACTAGGTGGAAAGGAGTAAAACTAGGTGGAAGTTTTAACTGCCATGC